>JALPQI010010045.1:0-50819 GCA_025490895.1 Thaumatotibia leucotreta | reverse complement strand
CAAGAAACGAACTCTGGAACAGTAACACTGATTTTACTGATCATATTCCATTTCCAATACTTATTGAGTACACTTTTTTGAGTGTCTAATGATTTTAGTTGAATAGTTTTGGCTAACTTATCGTTCTATTGGTAAATTGCGTAGATGTGGTTGCAAATGTTATAATTATGTTCTAAGTTTGCTTCACAATTAGATAAAACTTACCTCACAAACAATCAATCGCCAATACCCGAACAAAGCACCATCATTCATTTCAATTAACGTTCGAAATAGAGATCAATGTCGATTCAATTAAATTGTTTATAAAAATATTGCATGGCTGCATTCGAGGAAAGAGAGGCAGGCCTTATGGTCTGATGAAACTCGCGACGCCACGTGCAATCAGCAATACAGCAGGCACAGAATAAGGATTAGCTTCTTACCACGACAATTTTTTGGACGTAGTGATCCGGAAACCACCGCACATCGCCTTTAATAAGGCTATCCTCAAAACTCGCGTTCACCATTGGCTCGTTCAGGTCGAGTTGTAGTTTCTCCCATAGCCAGCTGTGGTCTTTGGACAGGCTGTCTTCTGTGTTATTCAGCAATACAGCTAGCACAGAGTTTAAACTAATAAGGTGGATCAGCTTCTTACCACAGCAATCCTCTGGACGTAATGATCCGGCAGCCTCAGCATACCGCCTTTAATAAGGCTGTCCTCAAAACTCGCGTTCACCATTGGCTCGTTCAGGTCGAGTTACAGTTTCTCCCATAGCCAGTTGTAGTCTTTGGACAGGCTGTCTTCTGTGTTATTCAGCACAGCTAACACAGAATAAGTTTAAACTAATGAGGATCAGCTTCTTACCACGGCAATCCTCTGGACGTAATGATCCGGCAGCCTCGGCACGTCGCCTTTGCTGAGGCTGTCCTCAAAACTCGCGTTCACCATTGGCTCGTTCAGGTCGAGTTGTAGTTTCTCCCATAACCAGTTGTGGTCTTTGAACAGGCTGTCTACGAATGCTTGGTAGGCTGCGTTGTTGCCATTCTGGAGTAGCGAGTCGATCAGGTAGCGGGTGCGGTCTACGCGGTTTGGCTGGAATAAATGGTGTGGTTATTAAAAAGTTTGGAATCGCTTCAACAGATCAAGAGGATTTCGGGCCATGCTCAGGATAGCATAGCTTCACGTAGGTAAAAATAACCTGTAGAAATCAAACTGTAATCTGTAATGTAATCGCTTTTCGAATGTTTTCTGATACTTGCTTCCTGCCAGCATTGGAAATTCGATATAAATGACCATACTACTAAAGATTACTTACGACTTATAAGCTGGAAAGATGAAGTTATGAAAGTCAAGGGTTCAAGAACCTGAATGCTGAAGGAAATGGAAAGTGTTGAAGGAGGTCTAAAGCAAAGTGGTCAAAAAAAGCTACAGAAGACGAAAGGTTTATTCACAGCTCTAAGGAGTCACAGACCTGTGTTTGGATTTAATTTAAACTCGTTGCCTCTAAGCGTCTCCAAGATAAATAGTCTTGACAATGGGACACATCACCTTCTGTCCATCTGCCACAGATGAACGAGGATGAGACGGTCAAATGGACCGCTGGAAAAAGTGATCTATCTGTCTTACTGTCTAGACCGCTTTTTCCTTTTGACGGACGGCTCACCAAATTAGATATGTGTTCGATGTCCTCGTTAGAGATCCCTTTCTCCTGGTACAGCTTATCTATGATGTATGTCAAGTAATAACAGTTTTGGCAGACAGATGGATGATCTCCTATAAAGGTTCCTTTTCCTTTGACGGACGGAACCGGAACGTACCAAATTCGAAATGTGTTCGATGATGTACGTCCGGTAAAAACAGTCTTGACAGCCAGATGGTACAGATGGATGATCTCCTATAAAGGTTCCTTTTCCTTTTAACAGAAGGAGCCAGGACTCACCAAATTCGATATGTGTTCGATGTCCTCGTTGGAAATGTCTCCTGGTACAGCTTGTCTATGATGTACGTCAAGTAATAACAGTTTTGACAGACAGATGAATGATCTCCTATAAAGGTTCCTTTTCCTTTTAACGGAAGGAGCCAGGACTCACCTAATTCGATATGTATTCGATGTCTTCGTTGGAAATGGCGTTCTCCTGGTACAGCTTGTCTATGATGTACGTCCGGTAAAAATAGTCTTGACAGCGAGATGGTACAAATGGAAGATCTCATATAAAGGTTCCTTTTCCTTTTAACGGAAGGAGCCAGGACTCACCAAATTCGATATGTGTTCGATGTCCTCGTTGGAAATGGCGTTCTCCTGGTATAGCTTGTCTATGATGTACGTCAGGTAAAAACAGTCTTGACAGCCAGATGGTACAGATAAAAGATCTCTTATAAAGGTTCCTTTTCCTTTTAACGGAAGGAGCCAGGACTCACCAAATTAGATATGTGTTCGATGTCCTCGATGGAAATGGCGTTCTCCTGGTACAACTTGTCTATGATGTACGTCCGGTAAAAACAGTCTTGACAGCCAGATGGTACAGATGGAAGATCTATAAAGGTTCCTTTTCCTTTAGACGGAAGGAGCCCGGAATGTACCAAATTCGAAATGTGTTCGATGATGTACGTCCGGTAAAAACAGTCCTGACAGCCAGATGGTACAGATGGAAGATCTCCTATAAAGGTTCCTTTTCCTTTAGACGGAAGGAGCCCGGACTCACCAAATTCGATATGTGTTCGATGTCTTCGTTGGAAATGGCGTTCTCCTGGTACAGCTTATCTTTGATGTACGTCAAGTAATAACAGTTTTGACAGACGGATGGATGATCTCCTATAAAGGTTCCTTTTCCTTTTAACGGAAGGAGCCCGGACTCACCAAATTAGATATGTGTTCGATGTCTTCGTTGGAAATGGCGTTCTCCTGGTACAGCTTGTCTATGATGTACGTCAAGTAATAACAGTTTTGACAGACGGATGGATGATCTCCAACAAAGGTTCCTTTTCCTTTAGACGGAAGGAGCCCGGACTCACCAAATTCGATATGTGTTCGATGTCTTCGTTGGAAATGGCGTTCTCCTGGTACAGCTTGTCTATGATGTACGTCCGGTAAAAACAGTCTTGACAGCCAGATGGTACAGATGGAAGATCTCCTATAAAGGTTCCTTTTCCTTTTAACGGAAGGAGCCAGGACTCACCAAATTCGATATGTGTTCAATGTCCTTGTTATAGAGATCGCGTTTTCCTGGTACAGCTTGTCTATGATGTACGTCCGGTAAAAACAGTCTTGACAGCCAGATGGTACAGATGGATGATCTCCTATAAAAGTTCCTTTTCCTTTTAACGGAAGGAGCCCGGACTCACCAAATTAGATATGTGTTCGATGTCCTCGTTGGAGATAGCGTTCTCCTGGTAGAGCTTGTCTATGATGTACGTGACGTCGAGGTCCCTGACGATGTCGTGCTGATGCAGCTGCAGCAGCGAGCGGTTCCTTTTGTCCATGGTGTTTGAGGCATCTGGAAACAATAGGTGCATTAAATGAAAAAGTATATTTTGTCTGGAACGTGACGGGTATGACATCTACCTTAGGAATGCACCAATAGATAGGATTTAGAGACTCATATAAAAAGGAATCCATCATCCATCGGAAAACCGTCGGAATATCCGCATTGAGGTATTTTGAATCGGGGCGGGGAGCATGCGTGCCTATTTCGTGGGTACTGTAGGTATGATCACATGATCAGCCTATCTCAGTCCACTGCTGGACGTAGGTCTCTCCTATTAACTATGCGTAAACATTAGGAGGTAAATGCCCATAATCGCCACGCTGGGCAAGCGGATTGGTGATCGCAGTAGTGTGTTCACTATGATGAACTTATATCTATAATCGCGCCGCATTAAAGATATAGCCCATCGGGCCATACTTTTACTAAAATTTGACAAGAAAGAATGAGCCTTTTCTTTGAAAGCTGGTTATTATGGCTGATGCAAGTGCAACCGGTCCTTAGAGTGGGTTAAAGCCATTCGAGAGGATGTCGTTGAAAATAAAATAATACTTTCGTATTCAGTAAAATACTATCAAAATTTAAACTTACTCGTACAGTCAAGATCAAAGATGTCGAAACGCACAGAATGCCAAAAGCATGTATACAACCCCTATGCGCTCATCTATTTATTTTAGGTTGACTGTACCTAAATTTGCTTGTACCGTACAGTCAACAAAAAAAGTGGCCTACCACTTTTCGACACTATCGCCACAGAAAAGAGTCTAAAAGTGACAGACATTTTTTGGTGACACTACAGTGACAATCAATAAATTAAGGATTATAGATATATATTTCCATCATTATTTATATCTAATACAATACAATACAAATCTCTTTATTGCACACCTCGCACGTAATAAAAAAACATAAAAGTACACAAAACAAAAGAAATACAAAAAACAGAGGTCACAAAAGGCGGCCTAATAAACTGTTCGTCTGTTCATCTATTCTTTTATCTAATAAACTGTTTCATCGTTCAAATTAGTGGAAATACTATATAAAACAAAGGGCCTAGTCATAAAATAAACACTTCACTTGTGTGTAGGTGAAAAGAAGTAGGTAGGTACAATAAAGGTAAGTAAAAACTACTTAAAGGAACTTTGACGCAACAACTACTAGATAACTTTTAACGATTCTACCAATTCCCTTGATTCATTGTGGTAGAAAATGTACAAAGAATACGACACCTAGTCATACGTCATTTGATATGACGTATGAACGCTACGTTGTAGATTTATACGTCATAAAGTGTAAGGTAAGTTCTCGGGGATCGTTGAGCCATTTAATATTGTCCTTAATTTAGCCGTATAATGACAAATATTGTATGCTTTGGGGTTGTCTATTAATCACGTCATACAATTTTGGCCTGTTTTAGACCCCCCCCCATGGTGATATTTGGTGATATTTTCTGGAACCCCCCCCCCTAGCCAATATGACGTGTAATTTTTTGCCAACTTAAGTAGTCCTTTAAATAACAGATTTACGTACGTTTTGGCCAACTACTAGGTAAATGTTCGCGAAGTTTTAAAAATTAGTATTTAAAAAGTGTTTTATAAAAAAGTAAAGACTTATACAAAAAATTACACGTGATTTGTCCGATGACCCCCCCCCCCCCCACTCCCCATGGTGATAATTGGTGATGTTTTTTGACCACCCCCCCCCCCCCCATAAACAGTATGACGTGATTAATGGACAAACCCTTTACCGCGAACTTCAAAATATGTAATTTTCGAGGATTAGTCTTTGTCACTCTAATGACTTCTTTGTTACAGTGACAGAGACAAATGCTAGAAATTCGAAGTTCTCAGTAGTTGGCCTGATCAATACATACCATGGGATGGGATATTTTTACAGTTTACACAAATCGACCTGGGAGGCTACCACGATCACTACATCTGAATTGCATTAGTAAATGCAATTCAATTTAGGACCTAAACAAAATCACGATGTGTTCCTTAGAATAACAGGCAAAAATTGTCATGCGAAACCTAATCTGAATTGCATTTAAGAGGTCATGGTAGCCGCCAAGGTAAGCTACAGTACAGTCGCCATCAGATATATCAGGGAGCTTATACAAGTTGCCAATCGCTAACGCTTAATCGTCAATCGTAAACGAAAGGCAGCTAACTGTCTTGTCGCACACACAGAAGTCATATATACCATAGATCAAGCAAACGTATCTACTTAGCGTGTCAAATGAACTCAGTGAAATCCACTGAGTTGTCCGTCTTTAATCGCAGCCTGCAGCTTTCGGGCGTCAAATTTTGCAAGTTGAAGTGAACAAAATCTTTAACAATGCCTCCTTAAGTAATATAAATTTCAACAACACAAAACAATATGAATACTCAAGGGCCTGAGACATATTTAAAATCATAGGCAAGTAATAACTTCAGTACAAAATCTGACACGCTCAACCGCCATACAAACGAATGAACTTGTTTCTTCTATCCAAATCTAATTCTGTGGTCGCACACGTATCGCAGTTTTCCCTTTCGGTCACTCTTTGACAGAAAGGTGCTCACAAATATCTCAACGGACCTTTATTGTCATGATCATGACATTAGTGCAAGGTCATTGGTCAGATATTTTTAAGCACCTCGGCCGCTTCAATATATCAGATAGCGTCTGTACTACCCGTCGTGATAAATAATAGATAAATATTCAAATACAGAGAAAACAACCACGACTGAGTAGGTAACAAATCTTTTTCTGATCAATAAACAAAGAGATATTTAAATATTTAGCAAACGGGTTACTCACGTAATTTAAGTCGATCCTCATCATCAGCCCGACGTGTTGTGCGACCTTTCGTCGCGGGTACTCCATGATGAGGATCCTCTAAAAGGATCGAAACATGTCGAGCAACCATCGACTTAAATTACGTGAGTGACCTGTTTGCTAAGCATTTAAGTATGTTTGAGGTTTGAGTCTCACGTTAGTAATAATTCTAAAAACAAAGAGATGCCTACATCGGGATTCGAACCCGGACCTCCAGCTTCACAGGCAGGATCACTAACCCAATGACCTTCAGAGAGCATCAGTTACGTTTACCGATTTGCATTACACGACTAATTCATGAACATTGGCAAGTGGGTCAACAAAATGACACCTACATCCTGTAATTTTCGAACTCTTACCGCGAACTTCGAAAATCGTTTTCGACCATCTGTCCCTATCATTCCAACGAAAGTGTCATCGGTGTGACAGAGACTTGCTCGAAATATATGTTTCTATGTTCGCGGTAGGCGCTCAGGTAGTTGATGATGGTCCTGATATCAACCGACTTAAAAAAAGGAGGAGATTCTCAATTCGACTGTATGTATTCTTTTTTTTATTAAGTTTGTTACCTCTTAACTTTCGACTGGGTGAACCGATTATGATGATTCTTTTTTTAACCGACTTCGGAATAAACCGAGATGGTCCCGTTGACAGCAAGTCGGGTTCTGATGATGGGATCTTGGACTTGAAGAAATAGGTTAAAATCGGTTTAAAAATTGGTGATTAATGATTATTCCATTTGAGTTGTTGCGCGTCATTTCCAATCCAAGTAGGCAGGATCACTACCAACTAGGCTACGGAGGCTGACAATGATTGGCTGCATTTATTACTCGTTGTATTGTTATGTGGAGCATAATAATACCCCCCTTTCGGAATTGTCGGCGAGTATCCGGTGCAGTGAATTTACAAAAACCAATAACCATTAGTCATTAGTAGCATTATTCAACAACACTTATTTAAAACGTTCGTAAACGAATAAATGAGCTTCATTGTAAAAAATGGTATGTTTTAGAATTTCTTGTAACTAAAATTCTTATTACCGTAAAATTTATCAATATCTTAAAAATAATCACCAGATAAAAAAATTAAAAACTACCAACTTCAACTTTTTCAAGATTTTTTCAAGATGGTTTCCATCATTGGTTTCCTATCAGCAAATCCTACTTTTTGAATGCGAATTCTTGTAAATTAATTAAAATTATGTATCAAAACCGCCATACATGTACCTATACCATACATTCGAAGAGATCCCTCGATTTCTGCAAGATCCCATCAATCAGACCCCAAATTGGTGCCAACGGGGTAAAATCGGTTCACAATTCTCGGAGATATCGGGTAATATACATACAAAAAAAACAGTCGAATTGAGAACCTCCTCCTTCTTTTGAAGTCGGGTAATTACAATACAACCAGGGACCCGTCTATCAAAAGCTTGTAACTTGTGATACAAGTGGACTGGAGTACTCCATCCACTATAATTACCTATTTACAACTTTTACAAGTACCTAATTTTATTATTGTTATGTCGCATCAATCGAGCACGGGTCTTTTTTAATCCCAGCAAGTAAAACATCAATAAGGAAATCAAATCATACCAAATTATACAAATATATACATGCGTTATGAACACAAAAAAAATAATGAGCCTCGAATTATACGTATTAAACTGAGATTAAATGCAGTTAAAACAATCACACGATTCGGGCCGAGCAAACTTAACAGGTTTCAATCTATTACGAGAACCGTAATCAACGACTGCTGCCCGTAATCGACCTAAATAAATTACGTAAACCTAAATGAGGTAAGTGTCCAGTGTATAAACATTAAATAAGTGCAGCAAATTAATTGCCGAAAGATTAAAATAAAGCGCACTAAACTGGTTTATAAAAGCCACAACACTAAAACTTCACTACCAAAAAACCAAACCAAAAAAACGAAAAAAAATACTAAACGATTTAGGTACTTTTCCTAAAGAACACCTCAAGTCAAGCGTAATAGTTTGCAAAGTAATACAACCTTAATTTACAAATAAGTATTTCGTTTCAATCGATAACACTAAGGATTAACATTATAAATAAAATAACTTTTGATTTAACTTTTTACGACAGGTTATATTTCTATCAGGTCAGGTATCATCAATCTTGAACGGTCTGACAAAAACTAAATCAAAATAAACAATGAACATGTTTCACTGTTTTTCAAGGACAAAGTGCAAGCTATGTTAGCAACTAATTTATAATGATGGAGATTCATACGTATTAAAAGCTAACACTATATGAACAGTTTGCAAAGTAATACAACCTTAATTTTCACCATCATAAATAGAATATTTTTTGATGAAACTTTTTGCCACAGGTTCATTGCTCATTTGCTTTTGATCATACATTTCCACCGAGATCATTATTCTTGACAGGTCCAACTGAAACTAAATCAAAATAAACAAAAAAACACGTTTCACTCTTTTTCAAGGACAAAAGTGCAAGCTATGTTCACAACTAACGTCTATATTGATGGGTACTCATCATAGGTATTAAAAGCTAACCCCCTTATTCATAAAGATCTCCTAACTTAGCAAGTCGCTAAGTATTGCGCCCATTACTGTCTGACCCTTTCGCTCTTATAGAAATATTGGTAAGACCGAAAGGGACAAACAATGCTTAGCGGCTTGCTATAAGTTATTAGTTAAACTTATTCTTCCTCCATCCAAGGAGGTTACAAACATGAAACTCCTCTTAGTCACGGTATCACAATATGTCACATTTTATGGACACCCTCCCTCCCCCTTGATGTGTGATGTAATTATGAATAAGGGGGTAACACTATAAAAACCATTTACTTTTATTTAATATCTTTTTCCTTATAGAGACAAACGCACGTCCTGCTTTAGGTTTCGAGCGGCGATCGCGTAAATGCATCAGAATTCACCGGTGCGTCCCAATCGGTGTTCCGCGAAAAACTGTCCGCCAATGCATTACGTTATCGGATCTCCCCACCACTGCAAGTTCAAAGAAGATCGTTTTAGCTAATTGCTACAAGTGTGCGCACCGTATCGGAATCTATCGTCGAAGAGCCTTCCAAAGGAGATACTGCATCATATAGCATCCGAGAAGCAAATGGCTTAACTTAACTTACGAAAGAGACAAAACACTTTTTGTTCACCATAACAGTGCCAGCTAACACTTCAATGGTCCAACTTATCAGTTATAACAGATCTGTTCTGTTTTTTTTTCCCTGAATCTAGCCACTGTCATGGTCATGTTGTTTTGTTACTAATGTTTGTCAAAATACGATTATATGATACCAGCACAACCCTCTATAATTATTTTATTACAATTACCTTTGCAGATCAAATCACTTTGTCCACAATCAATACGATCGAGTTTGTCAATTTCTTTTTCACTTTCCCGACACTGTTTTCTTGTAGTTCCAATTTTTCAAACAGGAAGAACTTTTTAACAAATCTGCGCGCTACCTTTCGTAATAATATTCAAACTTAAACCACAATATTTGACTCATACACTTATGTAAACTATTAGGCACACAAATCTACAGAGAATAAAAATCACGCTAGCAAACGATGTGTTCCAATAGTCATTCGTATTCACAATGAGCCTCAAATGCCTTAATTCTTGTGACCTTGTTTGGAACGCCTACACTACATAACAAATGATACGCAAATTCGTCAAAAAATCTTTAATCACACCTTCTAGTGTAACAAGACCGGAAGACCAGAAGTAATGCTACGTGTACAAAGACCAAACATAAGCTGGTTTAAAGGAAAGCGAAGTGCTTAGAAAAGACAGTCAAGTAAGCGTACAGAAAACCGACGATTCGGCAGCACTAACCATGGCCAAGGCTGAGATGCAATGACGTAAGAATTTTGTCGTATTGATGTATTCATCGTCGGGCTATTAATATTGAGGTGAATGACCTTTTAACAGTGGCATATTTGCTTAGTGATAACCTTTTTAGGTTGAGATTTTGTCTAATCAAGTAAAAATTAAAAAGGGAAAATAATTATGGTTACGTCTATCTTTGATTTGTAAATGAATCCAGGCCAAAGCATAGACGTTTGTGAAGAAACTATGATGACTAATGAAGGACTGAAAATTAGGACTCAAAAGTAGGTAGTGGTAGTGTTGGCTGGCATCCGGAAAAAGCGGGACATAGGTACTTGGGCTGTTTTGTTCTTGGGCTGCTGTCAAAATAAACAATGTCTGACTAGCTCGGCTTTTGTTAGGCTTTTTACATTTCGCAAACCAGCAAGCGCCGAACGTGAAATTCTTAAACGTATCCTATAAAGTCAGCAAGCCGCTAAGGGCGCTAAGTATTGTTTGTCCCTTTCGGTCTTATAGACATATTGATAAGATCGAAAGGGCACAATATTTAGCGGCTTGCTAACTTAGAAAACGTTTATGATTTATGAATAAGCGGGTTTGTTTTTATTTATAGTGTGTAATTTCTTTGTAAATTTGTATTAATCACAAATTAAATATGATTTTATTCTATTCAATTGAAGGTATTAATTGAAGAGGAAATGCCTCTCTAATGAAATCGGAGAATTATAGGAAACTTGGAAAACCAGGTCAAGAGTATCGGTATTTCGAATGAAGAATGTCATGTAGATAAATTAAAGGTTCGTAGCAAGTAGCCAGTAATTTGTAATTCTCTAAGACAGAAGATACGTAATTAAATCGAAGGGTGTCGAAGGGTGACAGTCTATCATTTGTCGGATGCAGTGACATCACTTACTAGAGTGATGTTCGGAACGTAAAATACATGCATAGCCGTCATTTTATTCAGTTCAGTGAATATAATTCACAAATTAAGTACAGTCAAAGGCAGAATAAGTTGTAAATGCTCAAATATATTATATGTCCTAGAGCGTCTAGAGGCGTCGCAAATGCGTTGCCGGCCTTTAAGGTGGGAGTACCCTCTTTTCTTGAAGGTTTGAAGTCCCAATTCCCAATGTCCCAATCACAACGGAAGAACAGCGCTGGCTTAGCCAGCTACATGCTGAGTTGTGACCCTTTTGTGGCAAGCTGTTGTTGTGTGCTTATTTGTAAAATGTGTATATGTTCATTGTGCTTGTCACAAATAAATTTCATTTCATCAAATTCAGAATTTACCGGCAAGCAATCGAGCGCAGCATACTTGGAGTCCGTTGAACATCAAAAGCAAGGAACACCGAACTGCGGTCCAAAAGATCCTTGACTAGGTCGACACTGTATATATAAGTGTATCAAGTGCCTTAAGACCAAGAGTCACAGGTGGACTCGCAGGCCTCTGGATTCGCACTATAGCCACTGATATCGATAAACTAAACTTCTACAGTCCCAACCACTCCCGCCATTAGATAATCGTATAAAATGTAACTAGTCGATGTCATAATTTCATTGTAAACAAACTCTGTTTAGTAATTATAATGACCTACATATTTGTTCGCTGGAGATCTGGCGTGCAGCCAATTTTAAAAAGCCACAAACGTAAAAAATACTAATCTCACGCACCGTTATAGAAAAATACCTAATAATAATAACCTTTGTTATTGCATTGTTTGATAGTTAAATACGATATTAGTATTTATAATACCTAATTCCCAGCACCGTTTTGATGTCACATCTAAGGAAATAAGGGCCAGGTTTTCTTAGGGAAAACCCTAATATAGATAACCGTAATCAGGGAATTGCATATGTAGTGGTGCTGTTTGGTGTAACTGTTTCTTTTAGTAACACCAGTCCAAAATAAATGCATTGCAATCCTCGTTTTGTCATCTATTTATACCTAGGGTTGTTACGAAGTCTAATCTTTATAATCGTAGGGTTGTTGCAAAGGGCCACCGCTTAATATCGGAGATCGTAGAGTTAGTTTTCATTGTCATCACTGTGGCAGAGTCAGATGCTCGAAACTTATTTCTAGTTCGTTGTAAGTCTCATGAAATTTGTACTACGGCGCGGCGTTGCTTACAAACTTAACCCCCTTATTCATAAACTTCTCCTAACTTAGTAAGCCGCTAATTATTGTTTGTCCCTTTCGGTTTTATCAATATGTTCATATGGGCGAAAGGGACAAACAATACTTAGTGGCTTTTTAAAGTTAAGTCGTTTATGAATAGAGGGGTTACTGCGTGGTGGATTTTTACCTGCTCATACTACTGTTGCAGTTTCCTGAATAATGTTTGATTAAAGTTTACCGCAAAATTGAAACGGTCTGTAAGAAAGAAGTTATGCTCGACTGACCACCTACAATGTGATTACGGATTTGTTTCGTACCACTGGTTCATATTGAGTAAAAACTGAACAGCTAAACTAGCCCCAAACCCAGACAACTTATCGTCGGTTGACAAGCAAAACTTGCTAAGTAACAAATAGTTACTTGAAATAAAGTTCGTATCTTAGTTCTGAGGCAATATGGACATAAGAGGTTGCTAAGAGTAGTGACAGTTTTTAGTGAGTTTTGTTTGTCAGAAGCTGACGTTATACTTATAATATAATAGTATCTACCAAATTTTAGTCGAATGCTTGTCAATACTGTCAGCCTCCGTAGCCTAGTTGGTAGTGACCCTGCCTACGAAGCTGGAGGTTCCGGGTTCGAATCCCGGCGAGGGCATTATTTGTGTATTTATTTATCACAAATATATGTTCCTTGGTCATGGCTGTGTATGTATTTAAGTATCTATATGTATCTATCTATTATATATATCGTCGCCTGGTACCCACATCACAAGCCTTCATTGAGCTTACCGTGGGACTAGGTCGATTTGTGTAAGATGTCCTAAGATATTTATTTATTTATTTATTATTTATTTATTTATACTTCAATCGTTATGGCCCGGCCACGCCATTGGTCTAAGTCTAATGCCGTGGCCACGACATTGGTTTAAGGCCGACTTAGCGGAAAACCATACGTGCGAGAGGGAGTAGCAAGCGTCTCTAAGTAAAGCATCAGGAATGACGAGATCCGCAGAAGAACGAAAGTGACTGACATAGCCCGAAGAATCGCCAGGTTGAAGTGGCAGTGGGCTGGCCATATTGCCCGGAGGACCGATGACCGGTGGGGTCGGCGTGTTCTCGAGTGGCGACCACGCACTGGACGGCGCAGCGTGGGAAGGCCCCCCACAAGATGGAGCGACGACCTGGTAAAGGTTGCGGGTGTCCAATGGATGCGGACAGCTCACGACTGATCTTTGTGGAACTCTCTGGGGGAGGCCTATGTCCAGCAGTGGACGTCAATTGGCTGATGATGATGATGATGATGATGATGAGAGGGAGTATCCATATCGGCATTCCGCTCCAACTCATGGATTCGCTCGCCACTGGTCGCCTTAGACCAATGTCGTGGCCGGGCCATAAGGCGACCGGCGGCGAGCGAATCCAGGTGGAGCGAGAGGCCGATATCGGAGCTCCCTCTCGCACGTATGGTTTTCCGCTCTGCCGGTAGGCTTAGACCAATGTCGTGGCCATGCCCCACGGGAAGTGAAGTGTCACTGACCATCGAAGCACAGCCGACATCAGATACATGGGTGAATCAACTGTTTTCTGTCTGTTATTGTCTTGTTTACGGTCGCCTGAATCACGCTGGTTGTATGCAAAATTATGCTACTTAAATTTGGCAAACATGCATGTAGTGCATATCTGTAGGTGGCCCATTAAGAAAAGGGCTTATTAACACCAGAAAAATGTATTTTTGCATAGTTTAAGTAGCATAATTTTGCATAAAACCCGCGTGACTCAGGTGACCGTAACCATGGCAATAACAGACAGAAAAAAGTTGATTCACCTACATATATTGTTATGAAGTTAGGATGCTTGTTCATATAACTAGGGCGAAGAATACACTAGAATCCCGGCGAGGGCATTCTTTGTGTATTTATTTATCACAAATGTTTGTTCCTTGGTCATGGCTGTGTATGTATCTAAGTATCTATACGTATCTATCTATTATATATATCGTCGCCTGGTACCCACAACACAAGCCTTAATTGAGCTTACCGTGGGACTAGGTTGATTTGTGTAAGATGTCCCAAGATATTTATTTATTTATTATTATTATTTATTATAACTTTGAGCACCGAGCGGCCTTTCTACCCAAATTTCCAGACTCCGGACTAACTGGTGTGGTCTATCCGGCTTTTAGGTTTGGCTACCAGATAAACACTAGCGATTACGGTCACGGAAAACGCATGGTCGCATTAGTAACCGAATATATTCAAATACCGTAAATACGAGTAGACTAGATTTCGCTATCCCAGTATTACAGAGTACTAAGTTGCGCTTGTCTCAATTTCCAATTTGAATATTGTCACATTGGCACTTAAGTCCAGATTTCATTACCTTGAAAATGTAACATAGAACGGTGTCATATTGAATTGTCAACACATTATCTGTCACTATGTCACGGCCACTTTATCAGTCGTGATGACCGACTAGGACTAGAATGGTACCACCTGACCACTGAGCGTAGGTACTTTTTAGTGGTCAAGAACATTTGATGCTCTAATATACACGACAGACCGTATTTCCGAGGCTTAAGGATCAGAATGATTTAAATATTTTTAGAGGCTACACGTGGAAAAACAAATGACTAACGAGCGTAATGACAATTGTTTTATTCCATTTGGGTTCCTAAACTGAATGAAGTCGTTACCCAAACCATCTGCAACTGAGGTGACGTACCTCAGACATATGTTCAACTCTATGGTGTTGATAATAAGACACATGTCACGTGACCGACAGTGGCAGAGGGTTGCAAGTGACGTGTTCCAATTCTAAGCAGCTGGGAACTACGGCTGCTGTAACTAGCTAATGCTAGTGATAGCATACGCTTATAGGTGACAAAGTTAAGAGACGCTCCTCACACTCCTGTTGTCTATGTCATCATCATCATCATGTCAGCCGAAAGACGTCCACTGCTGAAAATAAGCCTCCCCCAAAGATTGCCACAATGACCGGCCTGTGCCACCCGCATCCAGCGGACTCCTGCGACCTTCACCAGGTCATCAGTCCACCTTGTGGGCCTACCCACGTTGCACCTTCCGGTACGTGGCCGCGACTCGAGTACCTATGTAGTTGTAACCAATCCAAACTCAAAAATATTGCATAAAACAAATTAGTATTATTTCGTAAAAGGGAATTTCTTATTTAGTTTGACAGGATTCGAAAGTTAAGTTATCCAGGAAGTCCAACATTTTGTTGCTTATTTGTGGAGTAGCCCCTGTGTCGAGCTTTCCGTTGATATATAAAATATAGAAAATTAAGATTTGGTAAAGTTACCTTTCTGTACTAGTTGCTTTCTGTGTCTATGTTCGATAGTGAAGTCAGTCCTACTGTTTGGTTGTGAGACTTGGAGGGTAACTAAAGGGTTAACAAATAAACTTCAAGTTTTCGTTAACAAGTCTCTCAGATCCATCCTTCGCATCTATTGGCCACAGACTATTCGAAACGAAGAGCTCTGGTCTAGGTGTGGACAATCTCCGATTGGACAAGAAATTGCGAAGAGGAAGTGGCAATGGATTGGTCATACTTTCCGACGGGCTGAAAACAACATTGCCAGCACGGCCTTTAGTTGGCAGCCGTCCGGTGGACGACGCAGACCTGGTCGTCCGGTGCACACATGGCGTCGTTCCGTCGAAAAGGAACTTGAAGCCGTTCAGATGACCTGGAGTGAGGCTAGGAGTGTTGCTGGGGATCGAGAAGCATGGCGTGCATTTGTGAAGGCCCTCTGTACCATAGGGGTACCTTAGGAACACGAACCTTTCTGTACCTATACATACATGGCTGTGACAACTCACAAATCTATTTGAGAGTTCAACGTGGCAATGCTGCCAGTGTGATGGGCACCTTTGCACCCGGGGCTACACAGGGTGGGCTTTTTGATTAAAAAGTGTACATGTGTGTTGTTAGTTTGTAAGTTAAATTATTGGGTATTAATTAGGTATTACTGCTTTTGTAATTTGAAAATTGTAAAATTGTTTATTATGTATGACCAATAAAATTTGAGAAATACCCAAAAATAGGTATAAACAATGTAAAAGTTTTTCAGCATTTTAGTCTGTGTTTATTAGTCTAATGTGAATATTAGGATGAATCCTTCATTAAGAAAGCGCGTGTATAATAATTAATAATTCAAAACTAACAAGCACGTGGTACTTTGATCGTTTTTTCGATTGATATTGTTGTTTATAAAATGCTTATAAAAAAACCACTAGCCAAAAAACCAGCAAGTCATCAATACAATGTTTATAAACTTAGGTATTTAGTCATGTGAGTAAGCATGCTAGGTGTATATTATACGTTCGCAGAATTTGAAAATGTAAGAATAAGCAGTAATTTTAATAATGACACAGGGTGTGCTGAATGCCATTACAAAGAGACAAATCTCGCACATTCTCATAGGATTTCTTATCAAACCAAGATTTAGTGTGGATATTGCTTGTCTATAAAAGAAAGCATACTTCAATATAAATAAATATAATGTGATGATCTTACACAAATCAACCTAGATCCAAGGTAAGCTCAATTAATATATAATAGATGGAGATATATACGTACATACCTAAATATATACAAGCTTTCCAAAAAGCTTTGTAATAAACGCACAAATACTGTTAGTACACAAATAAATAATTATCTTGAGTCATCTTACACATATCTACACAGTCCCATGGTAAGCTATTTAGGCTTGTGTTGAGGGTACCAAGCAATGATATATATAATAGATAGATACTTAACCCTTAGGTGCATACAGTATCATAAATGATACAACCGAAATGACACATGTCGAAATAAGTAATCAATTGCGACTGACACACTGAGCAACAGTGTTCTAATTGGCATTGATTGTTTACATAAGTCATTTCAGAATTAAAATGTGTGATACCATATGCACTTAAGGGTTAAATATGTTGACAGCCATGATCAAGGAACAAATATTTGTCATAAATAAATACACTAATAATGCCCTCCCCCCTGTGGACCTCCATCTTCATAGGCAGGGTCACTATAAACAAGGCTATGGAGGCTGACAAACAATACATGCAAATTTAAAGTGAAATAATGTGCTCATTTATTGTTTACATTGTACAGAACATTTGTACATTTATAACAGCAGAGATGATTAGTCAAAACCAAGTCAACCAGCCTTAATTACATAATTACTCATAATCATTAGCATAATAATTATGGGGGACTAATGAGATTTAGATAATAGACATAATCATCATAGATCAATGATGCCTATGTAATAAACTTTTTGGGCGGTAGACATAAAAAAAGTAACACATCACTCTTAAAGAATTTATTTAAATAATTAAAATTTACTTACATTTTTGAATTGTGAACACTGAATAGTATAGTTCAGTCCTTAATTACTATCAGTAAATGTTTGTAGCACTGTAGATGCAGTGAGTGTTAGTATTTAGCACTGTCTAATCCTGCTGACTCACACAACTGTCAAAACATAACCTTTGACACCAACACTTGAAGAATGGCTAGCTACAGTGAAATAGCGGAGACCCAGAAGTCTTTGGAGAGGTCGGTGAACAAGATGCTTTCCAAATTTGAGGCCAGGATGAAGTCTCCAGCATCTAGACCAACCGTTGGCAGCTTGAGTGAAGAATTTGCCGGTTTCAAAGAATACACACTGGGCATGCTGAAACTTCTTCGCAGTCAAATTAGTGCGCTCAGTAAATCTCAGGACTTATTGGAGATGAGACACAGAAGAAAGTATCTTCTTGTAAAAGGAGTGCCAGAGGACTCCGGGGAAAACACTGGTTCCACTATAAGTAAGATTATCACCGAGCAACTGAAGATTCCTGATGTCTCTGCTGCATCATTTAAGGCTTGTCACAGACTCGGTAAGCTATCGGAGGGCCGAGCTCGACCAATTCTTGTCCGCTTTGTCGACATGCGTCTGAAATCCCTTGTCTGGCAGAAGAAGACGGCATGTAAGGGTTCGACTTTTGCCATCTCAGAATTCCTTACTCCTCACCGGCAAGAACTGTTTGGTCAGGCACGACAGGCATTTGGCATGAAAAGCTGCTGGTCCGTTGACGGGAATATATTTGTCAGGTTGTCGTCGGGTGTTCGTGAGCGTGTCGAGTCAGACGATGATATCGAGCGTCTCAAAGATCTTCACAACGTCCGTCAACCACAGTCGTCGTCGACGCCTGTCCCCGATGCGACCGAAGAGCGAAGCAGGGCCACCACCGATTCCGGCAACCAGGCCGGCCGATCTCGACGATAGGATTTTCGTAGTTGAGTCCATCATACTCATAGTTACATGTCGACATAATGCACAGGAACTCACTCCTACGCTGTTTACTTAGGTTTTAATCGCAAGCGTGCAGTTAGTATTTAGCGCATTTATAGACTTGTATTCACTCGTTTTGTTTTTTTGTATTCTCAGTTTTAGACGGTAATTCCAAATTTCACTTCTTACCCTTTTCTTTGTAATGTTATTTTGCATAACTTTGAGTTGAGATAACTTTAATGACATTCTACATTTTGACATGACATGACATCTGTCACTTAGACTCGGTATGTTTGAGTTAGCAATATTGTCGCCTGTTTGCGTATTTTTCTCACTTGTTTTTATGATTGTCTTTTTTTTGTTTTTCTTAAGTGTGTGATTTTGTTTTTGTGCGATATTATCCTGTATTTTTCTCTTTCTCTCACTAAGCAACCGGCAGGATTAGCAGATATTAATGTAATTTAGTATTCTTTATTCAAAATTAATTTATATATTTTTATTCTAGCCTTTATTCGTATTAACTATATTATATATCTATATATATGTCCGATGATGAAACTTTTTACTCTGCCAACGATGATAGTTCGTCTTTTGCCTCACTTGACTCACCTGATCACACTTTTCACAATTTGGGCACATTAGTGTCACGCGAATTTTTCAACTCCAAATCCTTTAATGTGTGTCATATTAATGCCCAAAGCATTCCTTCTCACTTCACCGACCTTTTAGACACGTTCCAGACCGACTCTGTCCACGCGGTCCTTGTTTCGGAGAGTTGGCTGAAGCCTACCCTCGACTCGACATCTTATGCCCTACCCGGGTTTATCCTAATAAGAAACGATCGTACGGGTAAGGGTGGCGGTGGTGTTGCCATCTACCTCAGGAGTAACATTCCGTACAAGATATTATATCTATCGCCGTCTCTTTACTCGGGCTGTGCGGAATGGATTTTTATAGAGGTTAATGTCAAAGGCGTCAGGGCCGTGCTCGGTGTTGTCTATTGTCCCCCTACTATTGATTATTTTTCCGACCTTGAGCAGGGTCCCGTTTTATAAAGTTACAAGATACAGGTTACAAGTGTACAGGTTACAGGAACCTGTAATGCACTATGAACTATTACAGGTGTTTTATAAATACACACAAAAATTTACAATTGTAATGAACCATGGTAAATCTCGATTACAAGTAACATCTACAGGCGTGACGGACATCACTAATTAAAAATAAAAACTGACATAAATAATCGTATCCACAGATTATATATGTTTATTTTGATGGAAAATCAGCCCTTCTACCGCGAAATTCAAAATTTGTACATTTCGAAGATTTTTCGCCGTAACTCCAACGAAGGCTTCATTAAAGTGACAGAGACAAATCCTCGAAATTAGCGAAAATAAAACGATGAGAGAGATGTTCTAAATTTGTGTGGAGTTCATTTGCTCTTTGAAGTCGTACGGTGTCCGACTCCGAAAGTCCAAATTTATTAGGAGCTGAAACAGTCTCGGTCAACGCTATCGGGGTACAGTCAAGGGAATAAATATAATAATGTAAACAACTTTAGACCTTATGCTCCAGACATAAGTAAAAAAGTGTAGTCATGGTCAGCGGCCCTACCGCAAACTCGGAAATCCGCAAATTTCGATTATTTTTCTCTTTCACTCTAATATCGCCTTGTTACAAGTGACAAAGACAAATCGTCGTTTGCGGTTTTCGGAGTTCGTGGTAGTTGGCCAAAACTATGAAGAATCTCTCAGAAAGCGAATAATTTCAACAGTATTACGAGGAAACGTCTGTAGCACACGAAATAACTGGGAAAATTGCACTTGTAGTTGCGGTTACAGGACTCAAGACGTACGTCAGTTTTTGTTACAAGTCTACCACACCTACACTTGTTATTTACAATATTTTTATAAAACACTTGTTCGATTACGAGTTTAAAACTATTAAACTCCTGTATTTTTGTCTATGGCTGAGCTACAGGCACTTGTACCTGTAACTTGTAAAATTGTAACATAGTACTTTTATAAAACGCAAATTGTAAAAAACGGGGCAAGTGTTGCCAGTAAACGCCTGTAAAATTGTAACTTGTAACTTTATAAAACGGGACCCAGGTCTTTGAATCTTTAAGTCTGGATTACACACATCATCTCGTTATGGGCGATTTTAACACAGATCTCTGCAAGGATACTACACATAGTCAGAAACTAAAATTTTTAATTAAGTCTGTCAACTTCTGTGTTATGCCCCTTGATCCTACTCATCATACCGCGACCTCTGACACTTGGCTGGATCTGATTCTTACTTCTTCTCCTAATAATGTCATAAAACATGGTCAGTTTCTAGCACCCGGTTTCTCTCACCATGACTTAATTTTCGCTAGTTATAATATCAAACCGGACAAGTGTAAACCCGCCGTAATATTTATGCGCAGTTTTGCTAAAGTTAACACTGACTCCTTACTCCGCGACGCTGTGGCGATTGACTGGTCCCCTGTGATGACGGCTGCGTCCACGGAAACCAAGCTCACACTTTTTAATGCAGCAATTTTGGAAATTTTTGACAAGCATGCTCCGTTACATAAGGTTCGAGTCAAGCGTCCTCCGGCGCCGTGGATTACCGAGGGTGTACGTATGGCCATGCGTAGAAGAGACCGTGCTTTTCGTATATTTAAGCGTGACCGTACAGACATAAACTGGACATATTTTAAAGCCGCCCGCAATAGGTGTAACCAGATGGTGCGTTCAGCGAAGCGAAGGTTTATCCATCAAAATGTAACTTCTTCCTCCATGGCTGATGTCTGGAAATTTCTTAAGTCCCTAGGTTTGGGCAAACCTGTTAATAAATTTGATGGAGTCTCCTTTTCCCTCTCTGACCTCAACCGCCATTTCTCGTCGGCCCTTTCCGTGGACGACAATGTCAAAATTAACACGCTCTTCGAAATCTTGGCCCTACCTTCAATTGGTGATACTTCTTTTTCTTTCTCTCTAACTACCCAATCTGAAGTCAAGGCCGTTATAAAGTCCATAAAATCTAAGGCAGTTGGTTGTGATGATATCAGTCGGTATATGATAGTATCTGTCCTGGACTGTGTGCTTCCTATACTAACTGATATCATCAACTCCTCGTTTTCCAATGGTGAATTCCCTTTTCTATGGCGCAAAGCGTTCGTTATACCACTGCCTAAAATTAAAAATCCCAAGTTGGTTACAAATTTCCGACCCATTTCTATTCTTCCTTTCCTGTCGAAGATCGCTGAAGCGGTGGCTCACAGACAACTGTCTAGTTTTATCTTCTCGCACCAACTTCTGAGCCCCTTTCAGTCGGGATTTCGGCCGGGACATAGCACCTGTACTGCGCTACTCAAGGTGACTGAGGATATAAGACGGGGCATGGAGAACCAAAAAGTTACAGTTCTAATCCTGGTAGATTTTTCAAATGCTTTTAATACTGTGGATCACCAAATTCTCCTTGCTCTGCTCAAGCATCTCAACGTGTCAGCTGGTGCTTTAAATTGGTTCTCTGCATATTTATGTGGGCGTCAACAGGCGGTGCGAGTTGATCGTGCCTTGTCCGAATGGTGTGACATAGCCACTGGCGTGCCCCAAGGAGGTATTCTTTCACCGCTGCTGTTCTCCATATTCATTAACTTCATTACTCCGGATCTTCGCTGCTCGTACCATCTTTACGCTGATGATCTGCAACTATATGACCACTGTAATGTTATTGACCTACCTACCACAATTGAAAAATTAAATCTTGATCTCTTACATATACAGCGGTGGTCTGAGAAATTCGGTCTATTTGTAAATCCCTCCAAGTGTCAGTCCATTATCATAGGTGGCGAGCGCCAGCTTGCAAAGATCGATATTACACCCCCCATTTATTTTAATGGCTCTCCGATTCCCTATAGCCAGAACGTAAAGGACTTAGGTGTCTATTTGGACAGCACCCTGAGTTGGAGGACACAGGTAGCTGAAATAAGCCGTAAAGTGACTGGCTCTCTACATGCGCTTAACAGGCTCAAACACTTTTTACCTGTAAAAACTAAAATATTATTAGCACAGGCATTGATCTTACCCTTAATTGACTATGGCGATGTGTGTTATCCGGACTTGAATGAAGAGCTTTTGAACAAGTTGGATCGTTTGCTGAATAATTGTATACGGTTCATTTTCTGTCTCCGTAAATATGACCATATCTCCTCATTTCGCTCCAAACTTGGTTGGTTTCCTATTCGTATTCGTCGCAACATTCGTGTGCTATGCACCCTTTTTTCTATAATTAATGATCCTAAAGCTCCTGAATATTTAAAAGATTCCTTCCTCTACTATGGTCTTTCTCGTGTTCGACAACTTCGCTCTACTGGCAACCTCTCTCTCTCTATACCTTCGCACCGTACTGGTTACATGTCCAACTCTTTCTCTGTTCAGGCAGCTCGCCTTTGGAATAGTCTCCCAGTTAAAATTAGACAGTGCCCAAATAAGTTTTCTTTTAAAAAAGCTTTAAGTGAGTATTTTGTTGGTAAAATGGCAAATTCCTAGTGTCTCTGTTTGCAAGTTTCATCTGTTATTATTATGTATGTGTATGTAATTTATGTATATATATTATATATCCATATGTGTATATTTTACTCTATATTGTGTTTTTTTTTTAAATATTAATTTATCAGTTAAGTTATAGTATTTCCCCTTTTTTTTGTAACTTTAACTGCATTTATCGCACCGCCAACATATTTTCTGCTTTGCCCGAAGGTTGACTGGTAGAGAATGCCTTGTAGCATTAAGTCCGCCTTTTGTACAATTGTATTTTTCTTTTTGTGCAATAAAGATTAAATAAATAAATAAATAAAATAAACAATGACCAGCTCCTCTCCTGCCACACTGTATTGTTCCTAGAGTAACTTTAAAATAAACTTTATTTATGATGACATGTCATGTTTTTGTTTCAAAAAATATGTTTGAGTGTGTTTAATACAATACTGTTAAATAAATAAAAAAATCAGTCTCGTCCATATATTTTTTTGTGTGGCAGGACTGGCGCCAATCACTAGTAGTAAACTTTGTGTTAAACATTAGCAGTTTTGTGTTTAAAAAGGTTGCACTGAATTTCTAACCCATGAGTATGCAATTTGCTTGTATCTTTCTATAAATATCTATTACCCTTAGCTACAAAGTGGAACCAATTCCTAAAAAGAATCACATATAAACAAGCTAAAATATCAGCATTTTCTCAGTAGTAAACTCTAAAGATGTGTATTAAATAGCAAATGAATAGATTTTTTTTAGGTTCCATTTTCAATGTCTGTCGCTCATGCAGTGGTTTTAATTAAATCATAATTATCATATAAAATTTAATTTAAACACATGAGTGAGTAGTAGTGAGTAGTACATACAATTTATAAGGAGTAAATGTCTTTTAAATAAGATATTCAAATGTATAGAATATAAACACTTTACTTCATTCATTTCCAAGGTGCTTAAGGTCCTCACATTGTACTTTACTGTTTTTTTTCTATTATTTGGCATACCATACAAATAGATGGTTGTAAATACCTACATAATACAGATGCATTACACTGTTAGAATTGAAACTTGAAGCCTTAGGCTTTATACTGATATGTGTGAGTCATATTAACCTATTGTTGTGCTTTGAAAGGGGTTTAATCTGTATCTAGTAGTAATACTGGATTCAGCAGTTTTTGTGTTATAAAACAAAGAAGAATGGGTTAATATTTGTTCTTATTTTATAAATACATTAGGTAATTAGATATATATCTTAAGGTACTTAAACAGAGTAAGATTAGGTATGTGTTAAATTTCCCAGTTACTAAGAACCATGAAATTTTGCTAACGAATAAAACAAATTCTTATATACATTTTCTACACAAAATGTAATCCAGAAATTCCTTTGTTATAAAAACATACATTAACTGCATGTTTCTTTTATCACGTAATTACAATTACATTGTGTATGTTCATAAACGACTTCCTATTTCATGAGCGTTTTATCACTACTGGTACAATAATTGCGACGTTCAAATTATGAGCTAAACTTCATAGGGGTGCAAAATCATTGCGCCTATTAAGCTCGAAATGCATCTTATTCAACACAAACGTTTTTAAGTCATGAACTTACATAAATGGTTAATTATTTAACGAATCGAAGACTTATTACATTATGCGAATAGTTAGTGGCAAGTCCTTGTTGTAACCGTTCACAAAGTTTCAAATAAACAACAAAAAAACTTACCCCGCGATGGCAACCGCAATCCAACACTTATTTATTTGGCTTTCATACACATCACAACAAACGTTCCTGTAATCATATGATGATAGAACTGAATTTAGCAGAATAATAAAACTAAATAATCCAAACAAACAACTGTATTATTCGATGCATTCGTGGGCAATGCACATTTTGTATTGTATGCATCTTTTTCTTTCTCTAATGCACTTTTTTGTTTTCTCCATGAACTGTCAACAAAGGCAATCGATTCTATTGGTTAATATACAAAATGTTCATATTTCTGATTGGTTCTCATTCAGTTTTAAAATCTTTTTTCACGTACCAAACACTAATCTCACTTGTTTGAGTTCCAGTTATTTTGCCATACGAAACTTACCTCGCGATTACGATGCAACGTTGACCGATGAATACCTAATTTAGTGATGATTCGAATTATTATCAGCGAATAGACAACACTTTTAAGATTAATCCAATTTCAAGGTTTTCCTCCTTCCACCGTTGTACTATCCCAGAAGATGATCTTATTGAGGTTTCGTTGTCATTTCAATATTTAATTCGTTTGCCTATGTTTTTCTTTACATTACAAATCAAATATTATCGACATGCAATCGATAAAAATCCGGAAGTGAGTGTGCAACTTAATATATTATTGTTATTGGCAACATCTCGTCAATGTCATTTCGTTTCATTTCATTCGTTCTACAGCTGCGTTTATGATTTCAAATTTTAACGGAACTCTGTTTCGTTAAATTCTAGTGTACTTTCAGAAGTGCATATTTTACACAAATATTTTTATGCGTTAAGCGATCTAATGCGTTTAAACAAATAGTGTTAGTGTTATTATTAGTGATTTTGTTGAAATACTGATTTAAGGCTGAATACGCCCACGAGCGTGCTTTTGCGTGAACAAAGCAATGGCACAGTTCAACTATCTCAATGAATTGAATAGTTTAGCTACTACGATGGACGGCCCTATAACTCGAGGGCCTCCTCAGCGTTGGGCCAAGAAAAGCAATAATGAGAACATAAATCCAGGCTTGAGTGCGTCTTTCAAAAACTCTTCTAACGTAAATATAAGTTCATGTAACCAATCTATGCAGAAGTTGTCGATATCAGCTAACCAAAGCATCAACAGCGTACATTCCAGCAAAACCCCGACCCGAACTGAAAATAAGAAAGGAAAAAAAACTCCTTCGAAAAACAAGTCACCAGGTAGATATTTTTTTAAATTATTGGACTAAAAAGTTTTAAGTTTCTTTACTATAGCAGTTAATGAATGTTTTCAGGCCGCTCCACCACTCCTACACCAAATAAGGCTTCTAAAACACCAAATAAGGCAGACAGATTCATCCCGTCTAGAAGTAACTCCAATTATGACTTGTGCCATTACATGGTGAGTTTAATGTTTTTACCCTTATGTCTATGTATACCATCCGCTCCTTAAGTTTGAGACTATGTTTTTGAGGTTTCGCATGTTGAAAATATGTGGAAGGCGCTCTGTGCTTGTCTTGTCTCTTTCTCTTATCGCACCCTGCTTACGCGTGTTTGATCGAGTTTTAAGAGTACAGACAACAAAGCCAGAGGCCACCTAGTTGCTAAATGGAAGATCTAACTTTTAAATGTTTTTCAGATGAGCCGTGAAGATGACAAAGGTGAAGAGGTGGTTGCGCAGAAAGTAGCAGGAGAGGCTATCGGAAGAGCCCTCACTGACATGGAGCCTGGACGGCTTCTACAGTACACTTGCAAGGCCCCAGCGGCGCCAGAGGGCTATCAGAACAGACTCCGAGTGGTTTACTCACAGGTTTGTGCCAGCTTTGTTAATGGTATTGGGTTTCTGGATAATATATAAAAATAATATTTCAGCCTATATAATGTCCCACTGCTGGGCACAGGCCTCCTCTCATATATGAGAGGGATTGGGCTATAGTCCCCACGCTGGCCCTAAGCGGGTTGGGAACTTCACATACACCTTTGAATTTCTTCACGGGTGTATGCAGGTTTTCCTCACGATGTTTTCCTTCACCGAAAGCTAATGGTAAATATCATCTGATATTCCGTACATAAGTTTCGGCAAAACTCATTGGTACGAGCCAGGATTTGAACCCACGACCTCCAAATTGAAAGTCAAACGTCTAAACCACTGAGCCACCACCGCTTCTGGATAATAAAGAAATAAAATAAAAACCCCATTTATTCCATAATCTAAAAATAAAAGTAAACAATTTGAAAAACTTATTAAACTAGTAACTATTTAGGGATCAATTTGGTTAGGACCCCTTTCTCAGGTAAAGGCCTCCTCCAGCTCTTGCTATCTGTTTCTTTCTTTTGCGGGGTTGGACCATTCTGTGTCTAGTCTCAGACACAGAATGGTCCAACCCCGTGTAACTTTTTCTTCATTCCGTAAAACTGGTTTTGTTCATATACAGGGTGGAAAGGGACGACGTTCCATCCCGCTACCGATCGAGTCTACCAATCATTACGATGAACTTTCAGTATGGGACCAACATCGAAAGCGTACATGGAAAATTGACTTTTCCATACTATTGAACTCTAACTAAGCACTCACTTTGTATGAGGGGTTAATTATTTTTTTTTATATTTCGATGTTGGTCCCATACTGAAAGTTCATCGTAATGGTTGGTAGAATCGGTCGGTAGCGGGAAGAAACGTCGTCCCTTTCCACCCTGTATATATGTATATATATATATATATTTTTTTTTTTTAAATAATAATTTACATTCAATAAATGTTATTGAACTAGTATGTTAGTAGTACCTAATGTCATGACATAAATTGTTTATAAAGATTTACCTAGTGTACCCATGTATAAGCTGACAATGTATAATTACAAATAAACGATCTATCTATCTATCTATACTTGTAGGCAAAGGTGCCATCATCTGTGAAAAACACTACAAGATACATTCCTCAAGCTCCGGACAGGATTTTGGATGCTCCTGAAATTCTTGACGACTATTGTAAGTATTTCAGACATTTCTTTACTCTTCTGCTTTACTTTCTGCAAGCCTTAATGAGTAAGTTTTGATTAGACTAGTTGTTTTTGTACTGGACCTTGTCTGTCTCTTGTCTTTGTCCACATTGACACATGACAGTGAACTGGAAACAGCAGTGTGTAAGCAAAAGTCTTAAGTAATGTTTATAGTATGATTAGAAATTAATTAAAATTGTTTCTAATTTTAACATAAACAACAACTACTCTCAAAAATGCCTAGGCCAGGCAGGGTTGTTAGCCTTTATAATAATATCTCTTTTTTTAGTATTTCTATCCTCCTAAGACCTGCCAGACTATTTTCTTTAAATCTCATTGTGAACCTTGCTTTGTAAGGAAAAGTGGTGAATTTTGTCTGTTTGCAAAATCTATCGAACTGTAAAAATGCGACTTTATTCAGTTTATGAAAGGTTTACCTCTTCATTGAAGTACTAGTGCACATTGGGCATTTTATTATTATTTTTTTACCTTACGAGGCTATAATAATAAAATATCCCAACAGATCTAAACCTCGTGGACTGGAGCGCATCCAACATCCTCGCCGTGGCGCTCGGCAACTCAGTGTACCTGTGGAACGCGGGCACCGGCCAGATCGAGCAGCTCATGACCCTGGAGGCTTCCGAGACGGTCTGTACCATCCCTGACCATGGACTGATGGTCTAAACATAGAGATTTCTGACACGATTTGTTCACAGGACTGATCATAGATTGACATTCTAAATATAGAGGATTCCGGATCGAAGGTCGGAAGACTTTCAAGACAGTTTTTTATTCAGGTCTGACCCTGGAATGATGATGTGACCTGATCTCTTAGCTTTAGACTCTTCTGAGACCTGAATCAAAGGTCTAACTTCAGTTCTTAGCCCTGAACGCTTCTGAGACAGTTTTGTACCTAGAACTAATCCTTGATTTAAGGTCCAATTTCAGCCCTCAACACTAGAAGCTTGGGAGACAGTTTTTCTAATACAAACCCACTCAGAAGCCGCTACCAAGCCAACATTCCGGGATGTAGTCACTAGACACCCCTAGGCTTACTACCAACAAAATTCGTAATTTACAAGCCCTGTCGCTCCAATGACATTTTCGTAAAGGTGACCGAGACAGATTCTATAAATTTGCAAGTTCGCGATAGGACCACAGGTCTAAACTTTGTCTCGGCAACTCCGTGTACCTGTGGAACGCGGGCACCGGCCAGATCGAGCAGCTCATGACCCTGGAGGCTTCCGAGACGGTCTGTACCCATCACTGACCCTAGACTGATGGTGTAATTTTGACTTTAAGAACATTTGTACCCATCACTGACTTGACTGACGGTTCTTCTTTGACCCTGGAGGCTTCCGAGACGGTTTGTACCCATCACTGACCCTAGACTGATGGTGTAATTTTGACTTTAAGAACATTTGTACCCATCACTGACTTGACTGACGGTTCATCTTTGACCCTGGAGGCTTCCGAGACGGTTTGTACCATCACTGACCCTGGACTGATGGTGTAACTTTGACTTTAAGAACATTTGTACCCATCACTGACTTGACTGATGGTTCATCTTTGACCCTGGAGGCTTCCGAGACGGTTTGTACCATCACTGACCCTGGACTGATGGTGTAACTTTGCCTTTAAGAACATTTGTACCCATCACTGACTTGACTGATGGTTCATCTTTGACCCTGGAGGCTTCCGAGACGGTTTGTACCCATCACTGACCCTGGACTGATGGTGTAACTTTGACTTTAACCCTCTAATGCATAAGACAGGCAGAAATGCATTTCAAATTTGAACCCTAACATCAGTCAATAGAGTCCAAAACCAATGAAACCATATTTGGCTTCATATGCATTAGAGGGTTAAGAACATTTGTACCCATCACTGACTTGACTGACGGTTCATCTTTGACACTGGAGGCTTCTGAGACGGTTTATACCCACCACTGACCCTAGACTGATGGTGTAACTTTGACTTTAAGAACATTTGTACCCATCACTGACTTGACTGACGGTTCATCTTTGACCCTGGAGGCTTCCGAGACGGTTTGTACCCAACACTGACCCTGGACTGATGGTGTAACTTTGACTTTAAGAACATTTGTACCCATCACTGACTTGACTGATGGTTCATCTTTGACCCTGGAGGCTTCCGAGACGGTTTGTACCATCACTGACCCTGGACTGATGGTGTAACTTTGACTTTAAGAACATTTGTACCCATCACTGACTTGACTGATGGTTCATCTTTGACCCTGGAGGCTTCCGAGACGGTTTGTACCCATCACTGACCCTGGACTGATGGTGTAACTTTGACTTTAAGAACATTTGTACCCATCACTGACTTGACTGATGGTTCATCTTTGACCCTGGAGGCTTCCGAGACGGTTTGTACCCATCACTGACCCTGGACTGATGGTGTAACTTTGCCTTTAAGAACATTTGTACCCATCACTGACTTGACTGATGGTTCATCTTTGACCCTGGAGGCTTCCGAGACGGTTTGTACCATCACTGACCCTGGACTGATGGTGTAACTTTGACTTTAAGAACATTTGTACCCATCACTGACTTGACTGATGGTTCATCTTTGACCCTGGAGGCTTCCGAGACGGTTTGTACCCATCACTGACCCTGGACTGATGGTGTAACTTTGACTTTAAGAACATTTGTACCCATCACTGACTTGACTGACGGTTCATCTTTGACACTGGAGGCTTCTGAGACGGTTTATACCCACCACTGACCCTAGACTGATGGTGTAACTTTGACTTTAAGAACATTTGTACCCATCACTGACTTGACTGACGGTTCATCTTTGACCCTGGAGGCTTCCGAGACGGTTTGTACCCATCACTGACCCTGGACTGATGGTGTAACTTTGACTTTAAGAACATTTGTACCCATCACTGACTTGACTGACGGTTCATCTTTGACCCTGGAGGCTTCCGAAACGGTTTGTACCCACCATTGACCCTGGACTGAGGGTCTAAGGGTGCGGCTCCACTGATGCGGAGCTGTGCAAAATGGTCAATTTTACATTCTTCAAATTCAAAATTCGAAACACTGTGATGAGGTCTCATTGGCCGAGCTCCACAGCTCCGCTCCGCACCCTAACTTTGAGTATGACTTTAAGACAATTCATACCCATCACTGACTTTAGAGTGACGGTTCATCTTTGACCCTTAAATAAATAAAAATAAATAAATATCTTGGGACATCTTACACAAATCAACCTAGTCCCACTAAGCTCAATTAAGGCTTGTGATGTGGGTACCAAGCGACGATATATATAATAGATATATACATATAGATACTTAAATACATAGACATACTTAAACAAATACATAGTGATAAAGAAATACACAAATAATGCCCTCGCCGGGATTCGAACCCGGAACCTCCAGCTTCGTAGGCAGGGTCACTACCAACTAGGCTACGGAGGCTGACAATAACGCAACCGACCTTAAAGCTTCTGAGACGGTTTGTACCCACCATTGACCCTGGACTGAGGGTCTAACTATGACTATGAATTTAAGACAATTCATATCCACCACTGACTTTGGACTGACGGCTCTTGGTTTTTGAGGCTTTTAAGGCTGTTAATACCCACCAATGACTCTGGATTGACGCACCGATTTTGGCAGACTTTGTCTGGCTACAGAGAAGAGGTGCTATATTTTGAAGACATGTAGAAGGTATTGATTTAAAATAAAAATTACAAATTAATTAAAGGTTTATAGAAACCTTGCATCTTATAACCAAGCTTAACCCTTCTGTGTTTGATCAGGATCCGTACAATAGGTATTGACCTCAAATCGGTTCATGATTTGAATTCAATAGTAGATTGTGTCACAAGGGATCAAAATGGTATATTTTCGGCGTGGGCGTATATTGAATCCTGGAGCGACGGATTCCACAATTGAATCCCGACCGTAGGGCCCTCCCTCCCACTTTAGAATCCCTATTCTAAAGTGGAATCCTGAGCGTAATGAAGGATTCAAGTGTTAACGCCCAAGACGAAATAATTTTGATACCGTGTGACACATACTGCTTTTCACACCACCTATGAGAAAAATAAAAGATATATCACATATTTAATATTTATGCAAATAATCGATTCTGAAAAAATTTTTATCATTTATGAACATACTGTTTATTTTCATATTTCATTGTAATTTTTTAGGCTGGCAATAGAAAGTCCTTGAACAGAAAAGTGCCACTTTGATCCCTCCTAGCAGGGAAGAAAAGACCCGTATTCGAATAGGTGGTGTTGAAAATCCATTGTACTCCTTAGCAACCACAGACGACGGATTAAGCGTACACCGATTCTACTCAATTTCTTGCTCAAACACAAGGGCAAGAAAGATTCTACAACGCATCTTTTTTCAGGTGTGCTCTGTTCAATGGGTACAAGGCGGAGGCTCCCACTTGGCCGTGGGGACTTCCGCGGCCACCGTCGAACTGTGGGATTGCGAGAAAATAAAACGACTTAGGGTAAGACTTTAAAATTCATCCTCAGAAAAAAAGTTGCATAAAAATGTATTTATAGTTGAAAATTTCTAAGAATTCACTTTTGACAGAAATGAGCCTTATATATATGACGTTAAGACTATCGGAAAAACGGTTAGCCTTACTCTAATATTAATAAGGTTAAATCTATAACTGTCAAAAGTTAATTCTTAGAAATTTCCAACTATAAGTTAATTCATAAACGTTAAGGATGCGATGCGTTACTGTGATTCCGTTATTTGACCATTGGTGCGGTTTCACCTTTATTGTACACAAAACAGGTAAAAATATACATACAACAATTTAGATAGGTATAAAGGCGAACTTATTTCTTTAAGGGATATCTTCCAAAATGTCACAGCACTTTCGAAATCATAACATGCTGTGTGCTGTTTTACTTGTAGGTAACTAATGATTCTAAATTCAAGAAACTATATTTTTTATGTTGTATTGTATGTATAACTTTTTGAGCACCAAGCTTTATTCAATTCACCATACCCCTTATGAAAACTAAAATAAATAAATAAATAATAATAATAAATATCTTGGGACATCTTACACAAATCGACCTAGCCCCACGGTAAGCTCAATTAAGGCTTGTGATGTGGGTAACAGGCGACGATATATATAATAGATAGATACATATAGATACTTAAATACATAGACAGCCACGACCAAGGAACAAACATTTGTGATAAATAATTACACAAAGAATGCCCTCGCCGGGACTCGAACCCGGAACCTCCAGCTTCGTAGGCAGGGTCACTACCAACTAGGCTACGGAGGCTGACAAAAATGCCTTATTATTTGCACAGATAATGGACGGACACACAGGCCGTGTCGGTTCTCTAGCGTGGAACACATACGTGGTGTCGAGCGGCGCCCGCGACGGCACCATCATCCACCACGACGTCCGGCAGCGGGAACACGCTGTCGCCACTCTCTCTGCTCACACACAAGAGGTATACCTCCCTAGCAGCTTGCGTTATTGCACAGATAATGGACACGACGCGTGGGTTCAGCGTGGAACACATACGTGGTGTCGAGCGGCGCTCTATAAACTCACCTCTCTAGCAGCTAGCTTGCGTTATTTCACTGATAATGGATGGACACGACGCGCGGGTTCAGCGTGGAACACATACGTGGTGTCGAGCGGCGCTCTATAATCTCACCTCTCTCTAGCAGCTAGCTTGCGTTATTGTACAGATAATGGACACGACGCGTGGGTTCAGCGTGGAACACATACGTGATGTCGAGCGGCGCTCTATAAACTCACCTCTCTCTAGCAGCTAGCTTGCGTTATTGCACAGATAATGGACACGCCTCGCGGGTTCAGCGTGGAACACGTACGTGGTGTCGAGCGGCGCTCTATAAACTCACCTCTCTCTAGCAGCTAGCTTGCATTATTGCACAGATAATGGACACGACGCGTGGGTTCAGTGTGAAACACATACGTGGTGTCGAGCGGCGCTCTTTAAACTCGCCTCTCCCTAGCAGCTAGCTTGCGTTATTGCACAGATAATGGACTGACACTACGCGCGGGTTCAGCGTGGAACACATACGTGGTGTCGAGCGGCGCTCTATAAACTCACCCCTCTCTAGCAGCTAGCTTACGATATTGCACAGATAATGGACACGACGCGTGGGTTCAGCGTGGGACACATATGTGGTGTCGAGCGGCGCTCTATAAACTCATCTCTCTGTAGCAGCTAGCTTGCGTTATTGCACAGATAATGGACACGACGCGCGGGTTCAGCATGGAACACATACGTGGTGTCGAGCGGTGCTCTATAAACTCACCTCTCTCTAGCAGCTAGCTTGCGTTATTGCACAGATAATGGACACGACGCGCGGGTTCAGCGTGAAACACATACGTGGTGTCGAGCGGCGCTCTATAAACTCGCCTCTCTCTACCAGCTAGCTTGCGTTATTGCACAGATAATGGACACGACGCGCGGGTTCAGCGTGAAACACATACGTGGTGTCGAGCGGCGCTCTATGAACTCACCTCTCTCTAGCAGCTAGCTTGCGTTATTGCACAGATAATGGACACGACCCGCGGGTTCACCGTGGTACACATACGTGGTGTTGAGCGGCGCTCTATGAACTCACCTCTCTCTAGCAGCTAGCTTGCGTTATTGCACAGATAATGGACACGACCCGCGGGTTCACCGTGGTACACATACGTGGTGTCGAGCGGCGCTCTATGAACTCACCTCTCTCTAGCAGCTAGCTTGCGTTATTGCACAGATAATGGACACGACCCGCGGGTTCACCGTGGTACACATACGTGGTGTCGAGCGGCGCTCTATCAACTCACCTCTCTCTAGCAGCTAGCTTGCGTTATTGCACAGATAATGGACACGCCGCGCGGGTTCACCGTGAAACACATACGTGGTGTCGAGCGGCGCTCTATAAACTCACCTCTCTCTAGCAGCTAGCTTGCGTTATTGCACAGATAATGGACACGCCGCGTGGGTTCAGCGTGGAACACATACGTGGTGTCGAGCGGCGCTCTATTAACTCACTTCTCTCTAGCAGCTAGCTTGTGTTATTGCACAGATAATGGACACGCCGCGTGGGTTCAGAGTGGAACACATACGTGTTGTCGAGCGGCGCTTTATAAACTCACCTCTCTCTAGCAGCTAGCTTGCGTTATTGCACAGATAATGGACACGCCGCGCGGGTTCACCGTGAAACACATACGTGGTGTCGAGCGGCGCTCTATAAACTCTCCTCTCTCTAGCAGCTAGCTTGCGTTATTGCACAGATAATGGACACGACGCGCGGGTTCAGCGTGGAACACATATGTGATGTCGAGCGGCGCTCTATAAACTCTCCTCTCTCTAGCAGCTAGCTTGCGTTATTGCACAGATAATGGACACGCCGCGCGGGTTCAGCGTGGAACACATATGTGATGTCGAGCGGCGCTCTATAAACTCACCTCTCTCTAGCTGCTAGCTTGCGTTATTGCACAGATAATGGACACGCCGCGCGGGTTCAGCATGGAACACATACGTGGTGTCGAGCGGCGCTCTATAAACTCACCTCTCTAGCAGCTAGCTTGCGTTATTGCACAGATAATGGACACGCCGCGCGGGTTCAGCGTGGAACACATACGTGGTGTCGAGCGGCGCTCTATAAACTCACCTCTCTCTAGCAGCTAGCTTGCGTTATTGCACAGGTAATGGCCGGACACGCCGCGCGGGTTCAGCGTGAAACACAAATGTGGTGTCGAGCGGCGCTCTATTTATAAACTCACCTCTCTCTAGCAGCTAGCTTGCGTTATTGCACAGATAATAGACACGCCGCGCGGGTTCAGCGTGAAACACATACGTGGTGTCTAGCGGCGCTCTATAAACTCGCCTCTCTCTAGCAGCTAGCTTGCGTTATTGCACAGATAATGGACGGACACGACGCGCGGGTTCAGCATGGAACACATACGTGGTGTCGAGCGGCGCTCTATAAACTCACCTCTCTCTAGCAGCTAGCTTGCGTTATTGCACAGATAATGGACACGCCGCGTGGGTTCAGCGTGAAACACATACGTGGTGTCGAGCGGCGATGATGGTATCTTGAAGAAATAGTTTTTTATGTAGTTTTTCATCATACTTGCTGTCTAAGCGCGTCTTTGCTTGCATGCATAGCGGGAGTAATAGAAAAGTGAAATTCCCTAGGAAGTCATAGAAATGTCAGTACGTCATTTAATAATTTATTGTCTTAACCCTTGAATGCATAGAGATGAAAAATGCATCATGTATTCTTGACTCTATTGTCAGCAAGTCAGAATTCAATTTTGAATAAATCTTTGTCAAGGTCATGCATTTAAGGGTTAAAACTTATTTTTTTGTCTGCAAGTGTGATGAAAAACATTGTATGCATCACGGTCGGTAAGCGGAATACTAACTCGAGTAACTGTCGTTAGTAATTCCGTACTTACCTCCCTTGATACACAAGTACTATTATTTTGGTGATAAAGTATGTTAATGAACGTATTTCCATAGATTTGCGGACTGAAGTGGTCCCCGGACGGGCGCTACCTAGCGTCGGGCGGCAACGACAACTTGCTCAACATCTGGCCCGCCGTGCAGGGTCAGCGCTATTCGCAGCCGCAATACTTGTACTCTTTCAAGTGAGTGCTATGTTTTTACCACATTATTCGCATCTTCTTTAAATTATAATAGTCGGGGGAAGAAAAGTTTTTGGTCACATTAAATCCTACAGTTTCGGAAGCTTTTTCTAATGAATATTTAGGGTATACAGATTCACACCATGCAATAATCCCCAGTGCCGCGCGAGAGCTTCTCATCCAGTCGAGGACTTGAAGGTCAATAATTGGAACAGCACGTTCAATAATTTCTACCCTCGAGATTATGCATTCATTCTATTGTTTCAGATGATTTATAATTAAGGAAAAAAAATCCCCAGTTTTTTCGTGAAGCTTAATACAAAAAAAAAACTATACCTTAATTTTTTTTCCCTATTTGATAAAAAATATAACTTACAAAATCTTGCGCAATTTTTTGGTATTGTGCCACAAGTAATTATTGACAGAAGGTACATTAAAAAAATAAAATGTAGAATGAATGCGCCTGCACGTAAATCAGTTAAAACTGTAAAAAAAATAGTTAGCATTGAGTCACTGACGTCATTTTTTCTTTGGATGAGTATAATAGTTGTCGGGTCATTATAGTAAAAAATCACCATTTGTTTAATTTCTGTTTGATTGTTATGAATTTTAAAAATATTTTTATTTTTTCTGACTATATCTACGATTATTCAGTGGTGACTTTTTAAAATATTGTCTTAAATATTCAGTTAGGCCCCTCGGATAATAAATCCCTACTGTAGGATTTATTGTTTCTTTTTATTAAACAAGTAAATCTTAATATTGATTTTATGAAAAAACCTCCACACATTTATCAGGGATAATTAGATACATATATTCACAAAACGATGTTTTATCATATTCCTAAAATAAATATACTGTAGGATTTAATGTAATTTTCTCGAACAAGTTAAAGTTTAGCTCCCCGACTATAAGGTTGAATATCTGAGCGTTTCAACCGCCTAATTTTGGTGGCATCATTTTTTGATAGTAAAATAGTTTTTTTTATTATTCTTTTATTAAGTCCAAATATTTTATACTCAAAGAAACTACTTTAGTACTACTATTGAATAGTGAAGGTTTTGTCTCTAAACCTTTTCCCCCGGATGAACGGGATAATCTCGAAAAACTGTCTAACTGTACGAGAACATATGCATCGGGGCTTGTAGTTTGCGATGGGGCCGCTGGTTGGCCTGTCTGACATGAAATAAACTTTGTGCAGCCAACATCTAGCGGCAGTGAAAGGCCTAGCGTGGTGCCCGTGGGCGGGTGGCATATTGGCGTCAGGAGGCGGTACTGCGGATAGAACTATTCGCATCTGGAATGTCAACACGGGGGCCAATCTCAACACTGTCGACACTAAATCGCAGGTTGGTATTCTGTACATAATGCGCGATAAATACAACAGTTAAACTCACGTGTATTTAGACACTACGCGCGACATGTTTCGGAGAGCTTAGGTCTCCATTATTAAACACTGAGACCGCGTTCACGACTCTGCGAACAACCGAAGTTACTAAATACACGTGAGTTTAACCGTTTAGTTATATTTATAGTTATTATTTCTTACGAAACTTTAAAGTCAATAATATGGGATGTTTGCAACTAACTATTATAAGTACATGAGCTCGCATGTCGGACATTTGTGGAGCTTAGATGTTAGATGCCCGCTGGACGGGCTCGCTATACGGTGGGTGCTTAAAAAACAAATTCTTGATTAGCACTGGTTTTTGCTGTTAGTTACTTTATTGATGGTGCAATAAAAAAAATATGATTTACCACTTTTTGCATTCATTTCGTGGATAAATACCAAAATTAACTAGCAATTAGCACTGGTTTTTGCTGTTAGTTACTTTATTGATGGTGCAATAAAAAAAATATGATTTACCACTTTTTGCATTCATTTCGTGGAAAAATACCAAAATTAACTAGCAATTAGCACTGGTTTTTGCTGTTAGTTACTTTATTGATGGTGCAATAAAAAAAAATATGATTTACCACTTTTTGCATTCATTTCGTGGAAAAATACCAAAATTAACTAGCAAGTCATATTGTTGGTGGTGGTTGAAATGAACAATTAGTATGTAATTATTTTGTGATGTGACTTAGAATATTTGCTCTTAAATTAAAAAAAAAAAATATTTAAGGTCGTCGCGATATTTAGTAATTAAATTACAATCATTTATAGAATGAAACTGTTTCATTATCATAACAAATTCTTTACTCATTTTTTCCCTGTTCAACTCTTAGATGGTAATTTTATTCTATGCTCGAGATTCACGACACCTAACTGTTAATAATTAATTATATGCGTGTAGATTTATATTGCTTCGTGGTCCGTGACTTGTATATCGGTTTTAGCGTCGAACCTGCGGTGTCGGCATCAACCATTAGCGTCCAAAACGTTTTTCATATCTACGTTTTATTTCAGGTGTGTTCAATCCTATGGAGCACTCACTACAAGGAGCTAATCTCCGGCCACGGATACGCCCAAAACCAACTCGTGATATGGAAATACCCGCTCATGTCCCGAGTAGCGGAACTCACGGGCCACATGGCCCGCGTGTTACACATCGCGCTCTCTCCCGACGGCACCACCGTGCTGTCGGCCAGCGCCGACGAGACGCTACGGTGAGTGACGGCATATCCCGACACTGTTATATGGAAGTATCCACTCATGGCCCGAGTAGCGGAACTCACGGGCCACATGGCCCGCGTGTTACACATCGCGCTCTCTCCCGACGGCACCACCGTGCTGTCGGCCAGCGCCGACGAGACGCTACGGTGAGTGACGGCATATCCCGACACTGTTATATGGAAGTATCCGCTCATGTCCCGAGTAGCGGAACTCACGGGCCACATGGCCCGCGTGTTACACATCGCGCTCTCTCCCGACGGCACCACCGTGCTGTCGGCCAGCGCCGACGAGACGCTACGGTGAGTGACGGCATATCCCGACACTGTTATATGGAAGTATCCGCTCATGTCCCGAGTAGCGGAACTCACGGGCCACATGGCCCGCGTGTTACACATCGCGCTCTCTCCCGACGGCACCACCGTGCTGTCGGCCAGCGCCGACGAGACGCTACGGTGAGTGACGGCATATCCCGACACTGTTATATGGAAGTATCCACTCATGGCCCGAGTAGCGGAACTCACGGGCCACATGGCCCGCGTGTTACACATCGCGCTCTCTCCCGACGGCACCACCGTGCTGTCGGCCAGCGCCGACGAGACGCTACGGTGAGTGACGGCATATCCCGACACTGTTATATGGAAGTATCCGCTCATGTCCCGAGTAGCGGAACTCACGGGCCACATGGCCCGCGTGTTACACATCGCGCTCTCTCCCGACGGCACCACCGTGCTGTCGGCCAGCGCCGACGAGACGCTACGGTGAGTGACGGCATATCCCGACACTGTTATATGGAAGTATTGTAAATAATATATAATTATTTTATTAAAAATAATGGTGCCGTGACCAGGATTCTGAAAATACATAATTATAAAATGTATTTATTACACATCAAAGTGTCGTCAGAATGCAATTGTTATAAATTATGGATGAATAACAAATCTAACTACAAATGGTAAGCTGCTTTTGCATGATATTATAGGTAATAGCTGTCCAAAACTGTTAGCAGCAGTTTTGGGACAGTCACAGTATTCACTCATGTCCCGAGTAGCGGAATATATTATTTCCATTCAGAATCGACCTCTTTTGATCCTGATAGGAGAAAATGTTTGTCCCAAGGTATTTTTTCATTCCGTTACCATTATTTCATACTACAACTACAGAGCATAGATAGAGTATCACTTGGAGTACCTTACAAAATGTATGAAATAATGGTAACGGAATGAAAAAATACCTTGGGACAAACATTTTCTCCTATCAGGATCAAAAGAGGTCGTGATTCTGAGTGGAAATCATATATATATAGTACTACTACTTATTATCATTAGTGTATTTGTTTATTTTCAAAAGAATTTGTAATTACAGCTTACTCCCAAACATTACAAACTTAATTCTAGCTTTACCTACATTTAAGCACTACAAATATTTAGTACAGAGATTCAAAAACTTTTACATCTAGCCCACCTAACGAAGACCGAAAGTTGCCTATCGGGGGAAATAACTCGTGTATAAGCGAATTTTGGCATAGTTGCAGGGAATGGTGTTTTAAACCACGTACTAAAAGTACTGGTGGTTAGGGGTGGAGCTAACGGAGAGGGGTGTAAAGGTTCTTGTTTTAATATTTTCGTAAATAACTCGTAAACTGTGGCTTGTAGCAAAAAACTTTCTGGTACATAAGTAATCTACATAAAATTCTGTACAAAAAAAGATATATCGAGGGTTGCGTGGTGAAACCCGATAAGTCGAGATAATTTTTCATTGAAATGTCAACCTCACGTAAGTGTCATATAGTTCGTATTTCAAAAACCGGTTTGCTCTACTTATCGGGTTTCACCAGGCAACCCTCGATATGCATGTTTCCTCTGGGATCAATGTGTCATTAGATAAGAAAGCAAGAAGATGGACACTAAAGAAATAAACACATTTGTTTAAGTAGGTGTGGCACATACAGAATGCTCGCGAGCATTCCAAAAGATTTTGATTCTCAATTCCTGACCATATTTAGAGTATTTAATGTTGTATAAAATTTCCTGGATTCGGCTTGGTTTCAGAGATAATCAACCTTTTTTCGAAATAAGTTTTTCGACGTAACTCGTCATAAAACTTCTTTTTGATTACAATGTGTTTTAATATTACCACACCTTTTGCCTGGCAATCAAAAAATGGGAATAAACTTGACACAATAACATGTCCCTAAAAAAAATATTAAAATAAATAATTTTAACAAATTGTTGTTATGATAAAAGTACTGGAAATGTTAAAAAGTATGCAAAAAGTCTAAAAATGTTTGTTTGTTTTAGTCAAAATCTTTTGACGATGATTATTTTAATGAGAATTATTCATAATTAGAATGTTTTAGGTTTAGAAGACAATTAGGAATTTAATTTTTACAAATAAGCAGCATACAGGGCGCGTCCGGGCGCGAGCATTCCAAAAGATTTTAAGTATGTATTCTAGATATCAAAATAAACAAAAATGATTATGAGATCTAATGTCAAATACCGCCAAAAATATTTTATTTTCTCTTTTATTTTAGACTCTTTGAATACTTTTTGACATTTCCAGTACTTTTTATCATAACAAATTTGTTAAAATTATTTGTTTAATATTTTTTTTAGGGACAGGTTATTTCGTCAAGTTTATTCCCATTTTTTGATTGCCAGGCAAAAGGTGTGGTAATATTAAAACACATTGTGGTAGCATTGTAATCAAAAATAAGTTTTATGACGAGTTACGTCGAAAAACTTATTTCGAAAAAAGGTTGATTATCTCTGAAACCAAGCCGAATCCAGGAAATTTTATACAACATTAAATACTCTAAATATGGTCTGGAATTGAGAATTAAAATCTTTTGGAATGCTCGCGAGCATTCTGTATGTGCCATACCTACTTAAACAAATGTGTTTATTTCTTTAGTGTCCATCTTCTTGCTTTCTTATCTCATAACACATTGATCCCAGAGGAAACATGGATATATCTTTTTTGCAGAGAATTTTATGTAGATTACTTATGTACTAGAACGTTTTTTGCTATAAGCCACGGTTTAAGAGTTATTTACGAAAAATTAAAAATAAGGACCTTTACACCCCTCTCCCCCCGTTAGCTCCACCCCTAACCACCAGTACTTTTAGTATGTGGTTTAAAACACCATTCCCTACAACTATGCCAAAATTCGCTTATACACGAGTTTTTTCCTCTGAGTTTCCTTCGTTTGGTGTACTAATCCTGCTATAATGTACTACCCACTGTAACCCTCTATAATGTTTGTGTACATAAAAAAAGCCTTCATGGCTATATAAATCTCCAGTCAAAACAAGATAAAATACCTTCGAGTTCTTAGACAAGTTGCCAATCGCTAACGCTTAATCGTCAATCGTAAACGAAAGGCAGCTAACTAAAGAGAGGGAAAACTACGATACGCTACTAAGCGTTAACGATTGGCAACTTGGCTAAGTATCCTTATCTTATACCACTATTTATTTCGTTTCAGCCTATGGAAATGCTTCATGCTAGACCCCGCAAAGAAGAAGGAACCCACAGAATCAAAGGCAGCCAAGTCATTATTAAACATGAACTCGCTAATCAGATAACTTACTGTGCACTAGGTTTCATTTTATTGCTCAGTTTTTGACTTACAATTATGTCATTAATTTAAACAAGACGTAGAAATATCAGGTATATTTAAAACGAAGTCACTACTGGCAAAACGTATTACAAAACTGTGCCGATTTTCATGAGTCTCCTAACTTGGTATTTACCGTTTCTCCCTTTCAGTCTTTTAGAAATATTGATAAGATGAAAAAGGAAGGATACTTACCACTCTTCTTATCAGCTTGCTAGTTTAGGAGACCTTTATAAATAAGGAGTTAGTAACTTCATATATTATCAGAAGGCCTGCCACAAACATCCAAAAAGTCGTCGGCATATAAAAATTCAATTTTGTTTCCTTTCATCGCCGTTTAACCTTTTCGACGCCACGTCAAATACAAAAGCTGTCACTCTGACGCCACGTCAGTGATTATGCACGTGCGTGTAGGTTTTATATTGCTCTGTGGACTAGGACTTCTATATCGGTCTTTGGCGTTGAACCTGCGGTGCCAATATATCGTTGGCGTCCAAAAGGTTAAAAGGCTAACATCATAACTCCTTATTCTTAGATATATTGGACCGAATAAAACAGCAAATGTATTGAGTTAATCTGAAGACTGATTAAGTTTATCTGAAGTCCATAACATGTATCCGATTGGATGTTCTGGAAACCATAGCGAATTAACGTATTACGAGGGTTACCTTTTATATTTCGGGATTTGAAATTATTAACAAGTTTATACGAATAAAGTTAACTTTATTGTTTTTCAAAATATTCTCCTGTGAGGTCTATGTATTTTTTCATACGGTAGAACCAATTTTGAATACAGTCCAACCACTCCGACTGGGACACCTCCAAAACGTGCGTATTGAACGCGTCGACCGCTGCTTCGGGTGTCAAAAATCGTTGACCACGCAGTTTATTTTTGATGTTTGGGAACAAAAAGAAATCATTGGAAGGCAAATCAGGACTATATGATGAATGACCCATTAAATCAATATTTTGGGCTTTCAAAAAGGCCGATGTTTGTGCCGACTGGTGTGGACTCGCATTATCGCGGTGCAGTATAATTCGTTTTCGGCGATTGGCTTCCCTGAATTTTTCAATCACCTCTGGCAAACAAATGGTTATGTCCCATTCAGAAGTAACTGTTTTACGTTTTTCCAAAGCAACGGTCTCAATATACCCGGTGTTTCCAAAGAAACAGGCAACCAATTGTTTTGCAGTACTTCGTGCACGAACACCTTTTGTTGGATTTTGTTCGCTTTGAAAGACCCACACTGTCGATTAATACTTATTTTCGGGTTCATATGAATAGATCCAGGATTCGTCACCTGTGACAATATCGTAGACATATTTTGAAGTTCCGCCGTTGTATTTTTTAAGCTTCTCTTTGCACCAATCCACGCGAGTCTGTTTTTGATCACCGGTCAAATTATGTGGTACCCATCGCGAAAAAAAATTTTTAACAGCTAAATGGTCATGCAATTTTATTTGTATGCTAGTCCCAGTAATGTCCAAGAACGTCTCAATCTCTCGATATGTCACGTGATGGTCTTGCAATATTAGTTCACGCACAGCGTCAATGTTTTTCGGGACAACCACTGATTTTGGACGACCTTGGCGGAACTCGTCATCAAGCTAACTTCAGCCACGAACAAAGTCTGCAGATCAACGATAAACACTCGTCCATAATGGTGCTTCATCTCCAAAAGTTGAAAAAAATTCTTCTATGAACTGTTGCTGACTGAGGCCGCGTCGAAAATCGTAAAAATAATCGCCCGAAAATGTTCTCGAGTTAATTCCGTGATAGCCCGATGCGATATTTTTTCAATCACCAGTTAAAAACAAAATACGATCAGTCACAAAACTTTTTTTTCTTTATTTTGCCGCCAAAACGTTTGAACTATACTTTTTAAAACTCATTTGACAGATGGCAACCCTAGTTCGTTCAAATCCCGAAATATAAAAGGCAACCTATGTATGTGTTTTATGCATTCTAGTACCATTGAAGCAGATTCCATTTGCTCAGTATATGGGGATAAATATCAGCGCTAAACCTGACTTATCATGAATGCCATTTTATTTAAAATAAGCGTGCAGAGCATGTTTAATTGTGTAACTTTCGGTGTCACGGATATGGCACATCTTCGGCTGAAAGCGATTCTTTCTAAAGCCCACAACATACTTTCGAAATAGTATTATAAAAACACTTTCGGCCCAGCGACAAATCCAAGAAAAATTACTCCTATGCCAAACGACACACACCTACCTACACTACCTATACTCTGTTTGGTTTGGTGTTAAAAAATAGGTAAACAATCTTGCAGTATCTTTTTATTGAAAAATGCATGTAAAAATCCTAACTGTTCATAGTCAAATCAAAAACAATGTAAATCACTGTATTTCCTTGTTATATTATGTATATTTGCTGAAACTTATTTTCTACTCGTAGTTTTCAATAAAAAGATACTGCAAGATTGTTTACCTTTTTTTAAACACCAAACCAAACAGAGTATACACATACCTACGTGATCAAAATAAAGCTTTCCTATACCAGCATAACTTTCATAGTCAGGCCAGAGGCACAGAAATTGACACAACTGCTGTGTCGTCAGCATTGTGTCAGCAAACTTTTCGAAGGTTCACTGGCATAGAAGATAATTTTGATGGGCACCTAGTAGAATAGAGGGTTCGATCGTGTTAATCCTTATCTTGGCACTGTTCATTAGAATTTACTGAACCTTTGGCCCTTTTTTCGTATGTATTCTAGCCTAAATTATTGGGATTACTAAGGGACTAGGAATTTAGAACTACTCGAGAGCTCTTTTTTCCCCCAAATTAATATTAGGGTTATTAAATTGCCTTTTGAATTATGAATAATGCAAAACCATTTCACTAAGAGCTATCGCTCCCAACCGGGTATTAAGGTGTGATATGTTCGTGACGCCGAAACGAATTATATTAACCTTTTCGACGCCATGTCAAATATAAAAGTCACTCAGACTCAACGTCACCGAAGAGTCAAAAGTGAAATTTAACTTTACGCATGCGTGTGTAGGTCTGTATTGTTTACAGTAACTTTTTATTTGAATTTGGTGTTGGACTTGCAGTGCCGATATATCCGTCATTGGCGTTAAAAGGTTAAACATTTTGACTGAAAATTGTGATCTACAATTTAGTGTAAACCAATGAAGGTTACTAGTAGGGATATTTGTATAGGTACTTATTTTAACCGTCATTTCTTAACTCTTGACCCTGTGATGTTTTCTTTTACCTAGTGTATCCTGCATTAAGTTGATTTCTTATCTTTTTACTTGACGCAGTATTTTATATTGACTTTCTATAACACGCAAGATCATTTTGAACATCTTTTTCTACAAAAATATAGAAGTTGAGGTCATCAAATGTAAAGCGAACTGTACTTTCTTTGTTCTTTTCTGCATTTCTCTTACTCTTGTTTAATTTCAATTTCCTTTTTCGTGTAAGTCGCATTTAATTGCCTCAGCTTCGATTATTTTAATGAGCTTTGTAGTAAATATTCTGCGGGTACTGTTTATGTGATGAATTTATGAATTGATGTTGACTATGTACGTGTGATTTGTTATTGTACGAAATAAAGTATTTTCTTATCAAGCCTGGTTTATTTTTTATGTGATTTTAAGTTTTATAACATATGTTTCTAATGAAATAGGGCGGCCTCACTCGTAGCCGTTGGCGCCCATGATAACACCGTTGTCGTGTGTATTGGGTAAATCACTTTTTTGTTTTTCTGTCACGTCACCCAGGGGAAAATTGTTGCATAGTTTGCTAGAAGTAAAGGAAACCCACCTTGGTCAGACCACATTATTGTCTGGGATTATGTCTGTCTTGTTATTACCCAAAGATCCAAGAGACCCAAGAGAAAGTAACCATAGCAACGAGTGTCATAAAATAGTACATTACGACACACGTGCGAAAAACATGACATTCGAAACTAGTGGCGATGTTTTAAAACACGAGTAACACGACCGAAGGGGCCTTTTTGACGCCAAGTCAAATACAAAAGCTGTCACTCACACGCCACGACAACAAAATGTCATAACTTAAATTGAATTTTACGCACATGCGTGCAGGTTCATATTGCTTTGTGGACCAAGACTTATAAATTAGTCTTTGGCGTTGAATCTGCGGTGCCATTGGTGCCAATATATCTGTCTTTGGCGTCCAAAAGGTTAAATCGACACGAGTCCTTTTTGCAAGTGTCTCGTACGTCGTTTTTTAGTACAGATGGCCGTCCGAAGTTTTGGACCTGACGTAAAATGACCCACTTCTCGTACTAGAGCCTAAAAAGTACACCATCTGTACTAAAAAAGTTATTGACTCGTAGATGTCCACTGCGAAATTTTTCCGCTTACATTATCCCCGGTTCACATTATTCCAGTCAAGTGCTGGACTGGAGCATATCGTTTACATTACTCCAGTCTTTTAAGATTATCTGGATTGGAAAACACATCGGGTGACAATGATCTAGTATCTGGTTTGGAACTGGAATGGATGTCTACATTATTCCAGTACCGCTGAATTGGCTGAGAATGAAAAGTTGACGGTCTTTCCAATCACTGGACTGGAATGCTCAATGGATTTGGAGCATTCCAGTGTCGGTTCACATTATTCCAGTAGCATTCCAGTACTGGATTGGTTGGCTGGAATAGAATGCTGACGAATGAACGCAACGCACTTTTGATGATAACAGTTTTCAATAAAACCAATGAAATTGTTGTAAAAACTTTTATTATTCTTATAGTTCTACTTATTAATATTTTGTTTTAAATTGTAAATACATATTGCAACAAAGGAATGTAAAGAGAAAGTGCTAAAATAAACGATCCGTGTGATGTTTCCTAAAACTTGTAAAATAAGGTGGAAGCATGTTAGTGACTAGAACCAGAGATTATTTAGTTTAAGTAGATATATCAGCACCATACATTAAAATGCATCCACCAGAAATGTTGTTATTACTAGACGGCGCCACGGTTGATCTTTGTTGCTCGTGGGCATTGTACAGATGGCTCTGAAACAGTACACTACCTTGCCACGAACGAAACGCATGATCATTTGCAACACATAACATATTTCGCCGTACCACTATATAGGGAGGTTGGTATTGTGGTTCATGCGTTCGGCTGTGAAGCAGTGGTACCAGGTTCAAATCCTAACAATACGCGCTGAAAATGTTATTTTGTTTCTTTTTTTTTCAAACTTTGTTTTTTTATTTTTTTGATTTTTTGTTGCGCATAATCTTGATTTTGTAAAATACAGTGTTTTACAAGGTGCAAACGGGCGGGTTTTTATTTTGTTATCGTTTCCTTAAAATTTCCATATATGGACTTTTTTACATTTTTTTTCTACTCAGAATCACCGAGCTCTTTCGTTTCGTTTTATAGTTATACAAAGTGATCACAGATCCGATAGATACATACATACATACAGGGTGTATACATACATAATTATACAGGGTGAAAATGAGTATACAGACGAACTTGAAAGCGTGAAGAGGTGTACCTAGTTATTCCTGACAGAGTTGGGTTATACTCGTTTCTGACTAATTCGCATACGTTGATACAATTTTCGGGTCCATTATGAGATCCAAGATGGCAGCAACTTATATTTGCAATTTTCATCATTATACTCGTTTCTGACTAATTCGCATAGGTACGTGGAATACGATTTTCGGGTCCATTCTAAGATCCAAGATGGCGGGAACTTTTTCTTGTAATTTTCATCATTATACTTTTCTTCTGACTAATTCGCATACGTGGAATACGATTTTTCGGGTCCATTCTGAGATCTAAGATGGCAGGTACTTTTTTTTGCAATTTTCATCATTATACTCGTTTCTGACTAATTCGCATACGTTGAATACAATTTTCGGGTCCATTCTAAGATTCAAGATGGGCGGGAACTTTTTATTTTGCAATTTTCATCATTATACTCGTTTCCGACTAATTCGCATACGTGGAATACGATTTCCGGGTCCATTCTAAAATCCAAGATGGCGGGAACTTTTTTTTTGCAATTTTCATCATTATACTCGTTTCCGACTAATTCGCATACGTGGAATAATTTTTTTGGTTCCATTCTAAAATCCAAGATGGCGGGAACTTTTTTTTGCAATTTTCATCATTGTTACTCGTTTCTAATTCGCTTACGTGTAATACGATTTCCGGGTCCATTCTAAGATCCAAGATGGCGGGAACTTTTTTTTGTAATTTTTATCATTGTACTTGTTTTCGACTAATTTACAAACGTGGAACCCGAATTTAGGGCGAATTTAAGATCTAAGGTTATTTACGTAGATGTATTGGCAATGGAGTATCTTTAATGATAAAAACTGCTCAAAAGTACATCAATTGTAAGATACAAAATGGCGGACAACCTTTTTTGAACTTTTGTGCAGTTTTTTTTTTTTCATTATAGGTACTGCATTTCCGCTACTCATAAGAACATGCTAAATATAAAAACTCTTGGATATTAAATTAACCCCAAATTAGGGTTCCACGTTTATAAAATTAGTCCCGAAATCGAGTACATTGACAAATATTACAAAAAAAAATTACCGCCATCTTGGATCTTAGAATGGACCTGAAAATCGTATTCTACGTATGCGAATTAGTCAGAAAAAAGTATAATGATGAAAATTGCAAAAAAAAAAGTTCCCGGCCATCTTGATTGTATTCCACGTATGCGAATTAGTCGTGAAACGAGTATAATGATGAAAATTGCAAAAAAAAGTTCCCGCCCATCTTGGATCTTAGAATGGACCCAAAAAATGATATTCCACGTATGCGAATTAGTCAGAAACGAGTATAAAGATGAAAATTGCAAAAAAAGTTCCCGCCATCTTGGATTTTAGAATGGACTCGGAAATCGTATTCCACGCATGCGAATTAGTCAGAAACGAGTATAAAGATGAAAAATTACAAAAAAAAAGTCCCGCCATCTTAGATCTTAGAATGGACCCAAAAATGATATTCCACGTATGCGAATTAGTCAGAAACGAGTAATAAATAAATAAAAAGCCTGTTTATTCCAACCAACTCAATACATATAAATTTAACAATAATAATAATAATTTTACACTGTTTGAGTAACTAACTTATTTTTTGTTTATAAAAGTTTTCATTTCCTAAGTACTTAATTATAATCACTTATACTTTTCTTAATTTGTATTATAATTTGTAGTAGGTTTGGACCCCTCTCCGGTAAAGGCCCTCCTCCAAATCGTGCCATTTCACTCTATCTTGAGCTACTTGCGGCCAGTTTGCAATTTTTCGCGTGATGTCGTCAGCCCAGCGGGCATTTGGTTTTCCTATTCTTCTTTTTCCTTTCGGCCCCTTCCATAATGTGATGATCTTAGGCCATTTTTCTGCATGCATTCTTGCCACATGGGCCAGCCCACTTCCACTTGGATTTTAATGCGTGTTCCAGAGCGTCTATACATTTAGTTTTTTGTCTTATTTTTTCGTGTCTAATTTTTTCAAATATGATTGAAAATTGCAAAAAAAGTTCCCGCCATCTTGGATTTTTAGAATGGACTCGGAAATCGTATTCCACTTATGCGAATTAGTCAGAAACGAGTACAATGATGAAAATTGCAAAAAAAAAGTTCCCGCCATCTTGAATCTTAGAATGGACCCGAAAATCGTATTCCACGTATGCGAATTAGTCAGAAACGTGTATAATGATGAAAAATGCAAAAAAAAGTTCCCGCCATCTTGGATCTTAGAATGGACCCGGAAATCGTATTACACGTATGCGAATTAGTCAGAAACGAGTATAGTAATGAAAATTACAAAAAAAAAAGTAGCCGCCATCTTGGATCTTAGAATGGACCCGGAAATCGTATTACACGTATGCGAATTAGTCAGAAACGAGTACAATGATGAAAATTGCAAAAAAAAGTTCCCGCCATCTTGGATTTTAGAATGGACCCGGGGAATCGTATTCCACGTATGCGAATTAGTCGGAAACGAGTATAATGATGAAAATACAAAAAAAAAAGTTCCCGCCATCTTGGATCTTAGAATGGACCCAAAAATGATATTCCACGTATGCGAATTAGTCAGAGAACGGTACAATGATGAAAATTGCAAAAAAAAGTTCCCGCCATCTTGGATTTTAGAATGGACCCGGAAATCGTATTCCACGTATGCGAATTAGTCGAA
>JALPQI010010044.1:0-38342 GCA_025490895.1 Thaumatotibia leucotreta | reverse complement strand
TAAAGTCATAATAAATCATTGCTCTAAAACTTTCGCGGAACAACTCCATTTTCACCAGCGACTCGACGACTTTAAAAAACAATTTAAAATCGGACATTGTTTTTTTTTTCTAAGTGGCCAGTGTTTTCGAATAATGAGACTATGCTTGTAAGAAAGAGGTATAACACATGTCAAATATACGTTCCTAAGTATTAAATTCCCGAAATTTTCAGGGCATCCTACGTAGGACTTATAGGTTTATGCGGCCTTTTCCGCTACTCATCGTCAAAAATTTGCGTCTATTTTGCGTGATGGGTTGTCACTACTCTTGCTAACCCAGCTCTAGCAGAAAGCCTAGCAGAGCAGCTAGATGTAGCCGACGACTTCGGGGAGAGACCTTGGGGATCCGAGGTGTTGTGCCCGGTATTCTGGACACCCCAGGCCTGTTACCGCGAACATCGAAGTTCGCAAATTTCGGAGATTTTCTCTGTCATTCTAATGACGCCTTGGTTGTAGTGACAGGGATTACGAACTTCGGTGTTCGCGGTAACAGGCCTGGACATTCGAGAATGACGTGGGCATCTGTCTCTTCCTCCTCCAAGGCCCTGCATACGTGGCTATAATTCAACCGACTAACAAAGGTGGTACAAAAGGGAATCTTTCATTTTTGCCATTTTTGGGCAATAAAACAGCCATTATGGCCTCAACACACTTAACGCGATTGCAACGCGCTTGCTAGCATCATCGCTATAACGGCACCGTCTGGCAATCTGTCAGTGTCGGCATTTGATGAATCGCCCTCGCCTCCCAATATATCATAACCTATCGACCCAAAAAGACCGAAGTAATACGGCCGGACTAAAAAATGCACAGGACTTTAATCGTTATTTCTATAGACATTAAGGGCAAACTTGTTTCAAGTTTTTGTATAGTAGAACGGTGGTTAATGCGTTTTGAAACGGAGATTTTGAATTGTATAGCGATACATGAGCCGCTTATTAGCGGATACGCGAATCAAATGACATGCGAATCTAGCACTGTATCAACACTATAAACGCATAATAATAATTCATCTTTCATTCATCGGAATCGGATTTTACTAGTCATAGGAGTTAGATTATACATGTGTACAATCTGAATATCTTCAAGGCCAGAGTAAATAGATAATCTCATAGGAAAGCATGCCCCAACGTAGACTGCATCATCACTTACCAGCAGGTATGATCGTGGTCAAACGTCTACCTATTCTGAATAAAAAAAGAACTTTGTACACTATAAAATAGGCGGTGGTATTGGAACTGCTTAACTTTTCAACCGACTTCATAAAAAGGAGGAGGTTCTCAATTAGACTGTATGTTTTTTTATGTTTGTTATCTCAGCAACTTCCGACTGGGTGAACCGAGTTTGATGATTATTTTTCTATTTAAAAAGATGATGCTTACCAATTGGTCCCTTTTTAATTTGGTGCAGTTGTCACAATATCATCCATGAGAAAAACAGTCTTAAATTTGCATTAAGTATGTGTACGACAATTGGACAAATTACTGATTTCGACAATTCCTTTTTTGCACTCGGGCAATAAGCTCGTGATTCTGAGTAGAAATAAGCCAAAATTTACCAATATTTTTTGTTGTTGTTTTTTTTACATATTTTTTAAAACTACAATTTATGTACATAGATTAAATCTAACTAATCTACATCTAAGATTGGCCCTTGTGCCATTGTACCGAGGATGCTGGCGGCATTTCCTCGCTATATCGCAATAAATTCAAAATTATGAAAATGGACAAAATAAAAAGAAATTTTCATTTAATTCAATAAAATGTGGGATCTTGTTGCTTCCACGGAAGGTTTTTGCCACCAACGTGGTAAACCCACATGCGATAGTGATAGTTTGCCTTCCCACGGCTAGTCTAGATAAGAGAGAGACAAAAAAACGGGCAGGTGTATCCGATTAGATTCTCTCTTTTTGCAATCGTTCCGTTTTAATCTGACGAGTAAAAGAAGGAGTTTGTTTATTTTTAAAAGGAAGACATGACGAATGTTTTGTGTAGTCTAAAACTACAACTATAATACCTACTTAAAAACCAGGCCGCAAAAATATACTATGACACATTCTTATGTCACTCCAACTAAGGTTGTGTCAGATATTTTTCTAGCCTTCATCGTGTAAGTTACCAAATTAAATCTGCTGATAACTTACGGTATTATTAATAAACGTTTGTTAACTTAACAAGCCGCTAATAATTGTTTGTCCTTTTCGGTTTTAACAATGTGGCCATAAGAGCAAAAGGGACAAACAATTGTTAGAGGCATGTTGTAGCAAGTAAGTCCGCGTTAAAAACGCAAATGCAGCTCATGGTACGGCTAAAGCAACATATTCCATTGGTAGCTCTTAACTCCAAGCAATAAGGTTGTGAATATGTTAAGTTGCTAACCATGAGATGCTAAAGGGGTATTCACACCTGCCAGCCACCTGGCACGTTTCGAAGTTTAATCGCCCTTTCATTCGTTGTAAAGGGGCTTTAGCTTCGTTATGCATCATTGATAACATTAAATTGAATCATAGGCTATAAAAGGGGTAGGCCACGTGCCTCGCATAAGGCAATGTAATTAATAGTAATTGAATTACTTTGCCATATACGATTTTGAGTAATTATTTTAATTAACGAGGTTATCTATGATAAAATAATTAATTAAATAAAACTATGGAAATTGATTAAAATGCGTATATTAATCAATTACAATCACATTTTTATAGTTTAATTTCATGAACAAATATCAAAATTATTTACTTTAACTGAAAACCGGCCAAGATAATTTTGGGTTATTCTCAACGTAGAATTCCGTAGTTCTGTTCTTCAAAAAAATAGTACGTAGAAACAATAAAAACTCGGAAAAATGAAGCAAAATAACTTTGAGTACTCCTGATAAACAAAAACGACGAATTTTGATTTTTTTCTAATATTGTTCTAACAGATATTCCAGACAAATGTTTAATTAATCTAAAACAACGGGAGAACTCTATAAATTTTGATTACCTATCTTTACAAATACACCGTGTTTTTATTAATTTCCGTTAAACTAAAGGGAAGCTTATTTTAGCTCAAAAATCATCAATTTCTCTAAGAAACTAGTGTCTTAACTCTTACTGTTATTGAGTTACCTATTAAAAAAATAAGTTTAATGACTGAACAAGTGTATTGCAACCTTTATTACATCCTAATGTTATACTTATTTTGACGTGTGCCGGAAATCACCTGAAATCTTATTCTTAAGGTCCTCTCACACTTGCCATTACAAATAATATGTATGAAAACAAAAAAAAAAATGTTTTTACAAAATTAACAAAAGCCAATATACCAGGCAACTTCTATTAATGTCCCAAGTAACCTCTCCAATTTAACGGAAATCAATAAAAACACGGTGTATAGAAAATACGGTCTTATTATTCGTTTTATTAGTATTTAGCCTGCGACCATATACATATAACATGGACGTCTAACGCCGGCTCAAAAATGCCCCGAAAAACAATTGTTCAATTGTGCCAAGATGAGCAGCACATAGCGGTTTTCTTAACACCGCGCATATTTCGGCGCAACAATTTTGACAACATTTTGACAAACGTTAATAGAATATAGCCAATCAAAACTTGAATTTTTGATTTGATGGACCAATCACAACTATTTTTAAATTACTGTTTTAGTTTTTATAGGTTGATATTGAAATTCATTACCGTGATGCATGGAAGAGGGGATGACACTTGTCAACTAAAATTCAGGGCCGTTTTTGAAAGGCAATTTAGTATGGCGTGCGGCTTCCATGTTTTATTTGTTCGTAGTATTTAGCTCATTATTCGTTTGATTATTTTACAACTCCGACATAGTACTTGGTCTTAATTCCCGCATTCCCAAAAATATCGAAGGACGAAGTACTTATCAATGGATCCGTTTTTTCCTGGTCCTAAAAAGACCGGCTCGAAATTCGTTTTTTAAACAGATGCATCGTTAACAAGCCCGTGACGAGATGGCTGCACCGCCGTCACCGCGCATTAAAAAAGATTTATTCAGAATTATTCCAATTTAGGTAATTGCTTGAGAAAGGTCAGGCGTAATGACAGAATCACAAAATACTGGTCCCTTCCGTTTCCATGTAGTCAAATTTATCGTGTTTAACCACTAGACAGTTCCAGGATAACAATATTTAAAACCAAAATGCAGCTAAGGGAACATACCCATACTACGTGACAATTACTTAAGCGTTTTTTGACCCCAACCCTTCCCCTGGTGACCAAGCCTAGTATATGCGAAGACAACCCCTCCCCCCCCCCCCCTAGTTTTCACGTAGTGCGAGCGTAGGTTCAATAAATATACTAGTCCAGACCCCCCCCTCCCCCTGGTAACCAAGAGTGGTATGTTGACGGCCCCCTCCCCCCCCTAAACAGGTCACGTAGTATGGGTATGTTCCCTAACCATCACAGCGTTGGTTGACAAAACTCACTAACGGCCGAGCCACTCCGAACGCGTTTGCAGCACGTGCGCGTAGCGTGGGCTTTGTAGCGTATATAAATGACATAGTAGATGGCACACCGCTTGCTGATCACGCGCGCGTGCACGCCACGCAAGCGGTGTGACATCTACTATGACATTTCCTACGCTACAAACGCGCATGCCACGCACACACGCACGTGCACGTGCTGCACACGCATCTGGTGTAGCTCGGCCTTTAGTTGGGGTACTTCTAAAGTGATAAAGATGTACGTTTGCAGTAGCATGTTACAGTGGCTGGTAATTTTATTAAAAAAAGGCTACACTATCACTACTAATGAATAATCTATAAGGGCTATTAAATTTTTGACAATGCTAATAGGTATCTGAAGTTTGAATCCAACCCTAAAGGTGAGTTTAGACCAAACGAGCCAATGCTCATTCTATCCCCACTCTACGAAATTCATTTGTTACACAAAACGTAATACGTCGAAATTCGTTGATTTCGTAGATGATAGAATGAGCATTCGCTGTTTTAGTGTAAACCCACCTTAAGACACATAATTTCTTTACCCAGACAAACAATGAAGGCCTTATGTATATTGTATATGTATTGAATAAATAACATGTGGCTAGACAAAGATTAACTTTACAACCGAACCTGTCTATTAACAAAAGGCCAAAGATTCTTAATTTGAATAAACAATTAAACAAAGACCTGTTTTTAAGGTTTGCTAAATGCAAACTGTTCCTAGCCAAACATTACTTGTTGACATTGTAGATTCTTGCATTAGCATTTCTGAATTTTTACATCACTGTGTTTGGTGCAAAGCAGTTTTGAACCTACTATTGAACATATTATACAGTCTAAGAGTCATACATAACTCTGTATTACAATTATATACTGCATAAAATATCAGTTTAACACTTTAGTTGCGGCAATTAGCTTAACTCATAATTAAACACTTTGTAAGGGGTCGAAAGACCCCTACCACATAGAACGTGTTAAGCATTAAAATATACAAAACTTTTATTTTCCTGACAATCACATAATGGGTCACCCACTAATTGTGTTCTGTTGTAAACAATTCGTCAGTAGAAAACAAAAACATGAAACAAACCTAAAAACTTGCATTATTCCGTAATCACTTTTAGAACACAATTCGATTCTACGTAAATCATTGAAAGAAAGCTGAGCACATGGGTTTGATTCTCACCTCGGACATTGGTGATCTTGGTCGTTTTTTCTTTGGTATATGACATCGAATATTTATAATTTATAATGGAAGTTGTTTTTGCGGGCAGTTTTTGGGCAAAAAAATAAAATAAAAAAAATAAAAATAAATAAATATCTTGGGACATCTTACACAAATCGACCTAGTCCCACGGTAAGCTCAATTAAGGCTTGTGATGTGGGCACCAGGCGACAATATACAGTCGTGGCCCACTAATTAAGAACAAATAGGTAATTTACCACTATACCGAGAAAAATCAGCTGTTATTAGCAGAATATATAAATAATAGGCAACCGCCTTTAACACATGATTTATCATGAATCTAGAGACCATTCAATTGACTATACACATGTACTTTAGTTCGCAAACATAAATAATTAATAGGAATACAAACTTGGGACTTTATCTAGTATAATTAATACTGGCACTCTAATTAGGAACACTGTGTTTGAATCCTCGTATCTTCAAAAATAATTGAATATAGCCTACACTTTGACGTATTTTGAGGTCCTGCATTTTCTGTCAATAAAACGTGCTTATTGTTTTTGTGAAAATGGGAGAAAACGGAGTTCAGATGGCACTATCAGAGAAATCATAATATCGTTGGTTTTTAACAAGAAATGGAGCTATCAAAAAGTCGCTGACCACCTTAAATGTTCTAGGACTAGAGTATCCAACGCCATAAAATATTTTAAGGCTCATGGAACATGTTAGAAGGTCCAACGAAAGAAACGGCCACGAAAGACGACTCCTCGAACGGACGCTCTTATCGTAAGGATGGCGAGAAAGAATCCTAAACTTTCTTCTGTTGAGATTAAACGTAAAATTTTTGGAGATCAACCCGGTCTGGCGGCTCGTACTATTAGAAAACGACTGAACGAAGCAAATTTATTTGGCAGAATAGCTCGCAAGAAGCGTTTAGTAAGTAAGAAGAACAGAGACGCACGAACTGAATTTGCGAAAAATCACAAAAATTGGACGTTATCGCAGTGGAAACACGTTTTACGGTCTGACGAAACTAAAATTAACAGGATAGGCTCCGACGGTCAAGTCTACGTTCATCGACCACCAAATACCGCGTTCGACCCCAAGTATACGAGCGTAGTCCGTAACCGTCAAACATGGCGGCGAAAACATTAAACTATGGGGTTGTTTTTCGTGGCATGGTGTGGGGCCATTGATCCGGATAGATGGTATTATGGACCAGTATGTGTACAAAAATATTCTAGAAAACACCATGTTGCCGTATGCTGAAGAAAATTTACCAGTTGTATGGACATTTCAACAAGACAACGATCCTAAGCATACGGCAAAATCTGTAAAATAATGGTTTCGTTGTAATCATGTTTCTGTAATGACTTGGCCCTCCTGCAGTCCCGATCTTAACCTAATAGAGAATCTCTGGAACGATGTGAAAAAAAGTCTCGCCAATAAAAATATAAAAAATTTAAACGAGCTTTATGAGGCATCACTAGAAGCCTGGAATTCTATACCTGTGGAGCGATGCAGGGTTTTAGTGGAGTCTATTTCAAAGAGATGTCATGCGGAGGAACAGAACTTTGGGTTTCATACCAAATATTAATGTAACCGAAGAATTTTCTAGTTGAATTCTGTACTTTTAAGTTGTGTTCTTAATTAGTGTGCCAGATTATTTTTGTTCGTCTAGAGACATGTTAAGTTCAATCGCTTTTATTTAATTATGTATAAAGTTTTTGCAGCTAATACTTGTTTAAATTGATTTTTAGAATAATCAAGTTAAATAATAACTCGTATTCTCGTAAATAACAATGCACACAAATGATGAATATAGGCGTGTTATGCCATTTTTATGTTATACATTGACTGTTCTTAATTAGTGGACCACGACTGTATATAATAGATAGATACATATAGATAATTAAATACATAGACAGCCATGACCAAGGAACAAACTTTTGTGATAAATAAATACACAAAGAATGCCCTCACCGGGATTCGAACCCGGAACCTCCAGCTTCGTAGGCAGGTTCACTACCAACTAGGCTACGGAGGCTGACAAAATGAATTGTTTACGAAGAAGAATTTGGAAAATACATTAAATACTAGGGATTTATCAGTGTATTTTTTGAACATGTAAAGTTTCAATCAATGCACACAAAAAGAAAACCTGTAAGAGTTGCCTAGAACCAAAAGGTGCCTAGAATTCCATAGTATTGCTAAGTCTTAGTCACAAGGCCATCACACCACACCCACAAACCACAACAGAATCTAGGTTTAAAGGCATCACAAGGAAAATTTCACATTTGCATGGCATGGTTCCGACTAATGACAACCTACCTGGTTTCTATTGGTAATATGTAAGCGCTATAATCAAATTAAAGCATGTTTCACCGCCTCCTAACAAAATATGTCAGATAAATGTTAGCTGAGTTTTCTTTTATATGCCTGGCCAAAAGGATAACAACAATTTGACCTGACAGATATTATTAAACAGGGATTGTGACACAAGCTGTTAGTCCTAAATCCTCTAAGATTGTATAGTTCATTTCAAACCAATGCACGACTGAGTTTCTTTAAAATAAGAAAATATGTTATGTACAGCTAACTAATTGGAAATCTAGACCACTCAAGAACTATGTATGTCAAAATAATCTCTCTATTTCTAGCTGATTATAAAAGTAGGATCTTCTCAATTTGTCTGATTTTTTATAACTTATGTGTGGTTCAAACCCAAAATGTTGAAGCTATTCAGTACTTCAAAAACAATAGAGTTGAAATATTCAACACTATCTTGTCAATTCAATAGAAAACATCTGCTTTCTGGTGCCAGCAATTTTCATGAAACAGTAATTTATTGTATATTATTTAGATACATATTCAGGACAATTATACTTAGTTTTATAATGTAAACATCTGCTCATACCATTATAGGCTGTTTATCAAATTACACTTGTATTTTGGGATGAATAGAGAATCAATAGATTATGTAATATTCATTATGATTCAAAATGTCTAGCAATAAAGTAAATAACTATACTACATTGTAGTGTGTATAATGTGAATAATTATTAATTTAGTATTGTTTTGTTCATACATTCAGAAAAAATACATAACTGCATCTAATTAGATAGTACTTAGATGTTCCACATTAATCAATATAAATTAACTCAAAATGAAATATTAAGAAATGGTATCTTTATCTGTAGTTAAATATTTCTTAATTAAAACCAATATTCCAATTGTATACTCTACACTTAAATAGTTGTTGGTATGTTGGTTAGTAACAATGATTTCAATTGTTTTTCCAGCACAAAATTAAAATCTAAATACTATTATAATCCATTGGTGACAGCTATGATGATGATTTCTTCACATTTTCCTAGACTTTTAATGGTATATGTTTAAATTTATTAGCATTCTGAAAATGTTATGATAGAACATTTTGTTCATGGACATGGATGACAGAATATAAGCAAACATGCTACGAAAATGGGTACTATAAACAGATCAAAGATCAATGTTTAATTCATAACATTCAAATTTATGATAACCTCCCACCTAAGCCAGATAAACTGCGTATTCAGTAAATAGAATAGTTGTTTAAGGATGAAAAAACTTCAGTCACGAAATACGAGCGTCAGAGCCGAGAGGTCGGCGACAACATCGATTGAAACTGACCCGGCCGGCTAAGGCTTAAAAATTGAACAACACCCCTTACGCAGCCATCAAACGACATATGAAGAGTTCGTGACGCTACCAAAGAATTGTAATCACTTGTCAAACAAAGAACTAAAACATCTGTTCCTAGACAACTAACTTTCAAGCAAGTTTGTTCGGAACATTCTAGGTTTATATAGGTTTATGTTAACCCAACTTTTGGCTGGCGTCTGTGAGAACTTAACAGCTGCTCGGCAGCCGGCAGCCGGGCGCCACCATCTCTATAAACTTAAAACCCCGATATAGTCAATTAGGTTACTGACGAAACTGTTGGACAAACATCAAGAGAATTACAAAAGTAAGTATAAAACTGTTGGTACTCACGTGGAACTCCCTGTATCATCCAATAACAAGCATCATATCAGCCCAAAGGGGCTGTCACTGCATAAATAATCACGAATCAACACAGAACATTATAAATGCCACAAATCCAACGCAATATTGCACTCACGATTTAACATATATAACTTATAAAAAATTGCACGAAAACATTAACTGAGCGTTAACACTATATTAGTAATATATTTATAACGCTAAAATCACATTTATAGTGTATTATCACACTAGTCAAAAATATCACTAAACTACTTGTCCTTGCATTCACATAAATTGGCAGCCATCTTGCGTTCGTGCAAAATGGAATGGAAAATAAATGTTGCCAGTCTATTGAAAATTTCTCCCCATTTTTTAAGGCGTTTCTACACGTTTGCAAAACGTATCGAACATGTCATGAGGTCACCAGTTTACGTTAGAATTTACTACTTAGCATTAGCGCGATAGTACTTCGCAACGACATTAGACGTCTGTATTTTAATAAAGTTGGAAAAAGACTGCAACCTATCTAAGGATTTTACATATCAATATCACTCAACACTCAACACACCCCGACTAGAATCAATGATAAAAACTCGGCTATCTGTTAAAATAGATTCATTCAAATCATCTATCAAGCACTAGTTAAGATGATGCCATTTGATTGGTGTTAATTGAATTTGTTCACATCGTTTGAAATGTTTGAATGATCAAAAACATAAGACTTACTAAGCACACTACCTCTTATTTTATTTTTACCTCTTGATAACCTAAGAAAATTAATCTGATGAGTTTTCCACAGAGTTGAGCTTGAGAGCAATCTTGTTGACATGTCTATTAACCGATTTAACCGCGTCAAAGGTTGTGATTGTAACCAGAACATGAGAACTCTCTGACTTTTGGGATCGCCATTTACTAACAAAGGGGGCAAGTTTTTAAACCTTCTGGAAAAGTTAGCAAAATGATAAATTGCATAGTAAGTATTTTTAAGAATTTAAATCTTTACAAATATAATGGATTAAGTACATGCCAGTGTCCAGATCCAAAACTCGTTAAAAAATCGGCAAAAATTTGTGTATCACCATTCTAAAATTGCTTAATGACAAGGTTACGGTACTCGTTGGTGTAGAGTACCTAGAGATTCATAATCCTAATGTAATGCATGATTTTTACTAATGAAAAACTTAATACGAGACTTTATTATTTAATTATATTCTTTATTATTTAATAGGTGGTGAGGAAATTATAAGGTATTTAAGTTTCATAAAACCTGATAATACTATTATCTTGTATTATTTATGATATTATAGGATATAAGAAAGAAAGAAAGAAAAAATATTTATTGCCACTCATACAAAAGTACAATTTAACTCTCAACAAAAAGAAACAAAACCATAAAATTGTGGCAACAGGAGTATGCTCAGGATTTTGCTGCGAGACAGACTGGCTGTTACAGCGCTGATTTTCAGCCACCCCCGACGACTATGTCGTTTACAATACAAAGTGCAGTATGTTACTGTTATACAGTGTGTTACCATGACTGAAAACGATTGCTAATAATACGCATTACTGGCAAACGTTTTCAATTATCAACATTTGACAAATATTTCGTTGAAGTCAGCCTCCGTAGCCTAGTTGGTAGTGACCCTGCCTACGAAGCTGGAGGTTCCGGGTTCGAATCCCGGCAAGGGCATTCTTTGTGTATTTATTTATCACAAATGTTTGTTCCTTGGTCATGGCTGTCTATGTATTTAAGTATCTATATGTATCTATCTATTATATATATCGTCGCCTGGTACCCACATTACAAGCCTTAATTGAGCTTACCGTGGGACTAGGTCGATTTGTGTAAGATGTCCGAAGATATTTATTTATTTATTTTATTATTTATTTAAATTGACTGTAAAATAAGTGTATTTCCTCCAAACGATCAATGTAACGCGTGTACTGCTTAGTTATTGCGTTAAACGTTGCGAATGGCTGCGATCTGTCAGTGTCAAGTGCAAATTAACGATTCATTCTGAAGTACACTGCTTTTCAATTAACTTTTCTTAGTAAGTTAATTACTTTTCAAATTAGAATTTTGAATCAAATAATGCTCACGGATTGGCTAACAATCTGCATCGCATTCCTCGGTGTCAATAAAAACCTGTATCACGGTAAAACATTGTATACTATATTATTAAATTTGTAATAGTTACAGTCAGCTGATTCAAGCCAATAATTTTGTTTTGGGATCCTGTTGTTTAAATTTTACCTCGATTACCAGTAACTTTCATTTGCATGGCAATACTACTCAAACCCATAGACAATTTGTTTTGCTTTTATGTAGGCAATGGAAAACATTGGATGCGATTCTACGTGCACATCGGCTAAATAGCCTAAAATTAAAATGTCTAATTTTTAATTATAATTTAGACGGCGAATTTGACAAGTGCTATTCCAGAACGTCACCCTGACTAAATTTAACCAGTGTTTAATCATATTCTAAAATTTCTAAGTTGAATCGAGTGTGTTGCTACTTTAAAAAAATAAGTGAACGAATGAATGAATGATATCTGTATAAAAACTGTAAAATCGTTTTTTATTTTGGGTTACATATGATAATTTAATAAGTTTTATTCCATTACATATATGTAATACTTGTTTACAAATGTTAGACCACTAAAAAGTGACTTTTAAATTATGTGTTTAAAAATATTTTTTCCAATTTGAATGGGCAACATTATAAAGTAAACTGCTAAGAAGGAGGAGGATGGGTATTTGGAGGTTTGTGTATAGGCATGTGACTGCCATCTACCGCACCCAATGTATATGGCATTCTAAAATTGTCCTGAAACTCCTGCATTGCCTTCTCTTTCTCCAGTCTGGTCACTGGGAACTTGATCCACTGTGGGGTCAACCTTTCTATAATAATGGGGCACACAGCTGCCAGACTGCGGCTTATTGTTGGTTGACTTTGAGCTAGTAGATTAATTTCTCCCACAGCAGTCTGGTAACTGCCATGGGCAAAAAAATTTAGTGCACTTAATACCTTTATAAATGTGGGGGCACCGTCCCCACTCGTAGCGCATCAGCTTGACACAAAGTGTCCACTACGTGCCGGCCCATGGCCCGCGATAGCCTAAACAATTTGCGAAACTTCCGCTCAGACCGGTCAAATGGATTAGACTCGTCTCGTAACCTCTTCAAATACATTTTTTCACCCTCGCCCTCGCCATACTCCCTCTCGTCGGCCACCACAGCAGCTATGACGTATTCTTCATCCATTTCGAAAATAATTATTTTGTAAAACTTGATGTATTTGTGTTATCCTTATTTTAAACGGGACTATTTTATTCGCCGCTAAAATTAGTCAGTTTAGCTTGACGTTTCTATGTTTTTGTTTTAAAAAGACATGTACTGAATAGCATTTAAGCAGCTAAGCCTAAATTGAATAGAACGCCTAAATTTAAGAAATATTTGATTATGACAGCTGCTCATAGAATAACAAAGTGGTTTAGCGACGCCTAAAAATAATTAGGAGGTTTAGCGGCCGCCGTAGAATCGCATCCATTATACGGCCAACATAGACAATTTTGAAATTTTAAACAATAAGTAAAATCATGAATCCATCCATGATACCAAAACGTGTGAATAATACATTTAATAATGAATACAGTAACACAAAGTAATCAGTATTATTTGTAAATAACAAGATTGATAAGTAGTGTGCAGCGCCATCTAATCTTGTGGCAATAAATAATTGAAGTTAAGTTATAATAAAATTATTGCTCGCGACTTCTAGTTCTAAGGGGTGAGTGGACCCTACAAATGCTATTTACTACTGCGTACGTAAAAATAAGTTAATAACTCAATGCCTGCAACAAAAGCAAATAAATTTTCAAATATAATATTTTATTGTTACTCTGAAGTTGAAGTTGTTCAACTTCTGGATTTATAAAGTATTTACTTAAATCGTGTGCAATCGAAATATATGCGTTAGCAGATTTTTCGTAGTTTTTCAGTTAATTACAATATATTTTTTTTTGAATTATGTACAGTATTTTTTAAGGCGTTCTTTGCTTCACTACAAAATTTGATACCAAAGAAAACAACTCGAAAACTACGAAAAATCCGCTAACATATTATATTATGGGGTATATCCCGACAGCCCACGACGTGAAGAACATTAAAAAAAATTGGACGGTTATGCTTGGACTACCCTGTATTATTTTACATTTTCAATTTATCAAAAAACACTGTTCCGTCATACACCAATGAATCATATCGTGACTATACAGTACAGTCGGCACCAACAGCAGTCAAAGTATCCACGTAGATCAGTCAGCAGTACAGTGGCAGTACACCATACTCAATATTATGGTGAACCAATACATAAAGTATTTGTGTAAATTCTGCTTTAGTAAGAAGTCTTGCATACCTAACCAAGATGACATTCTGCAATCGTATACGATATAATAAATGTATCAGAATGAGATTGGAACGAAACGTCACGTGATCATTCCATACATTATGGTCACGTGATTTTTCGTTCGAATCTGCTGCCCTCTATAATAGTGGTGATGTTAGAGTGCATTTTTAGATATTTTATGCAACATAGCCGCCCATCGGAGCTCACATATCGATATCTGATGGCGATTCTACAAACAAATTATAAGAAATCTTTTTGAATGGATCCCAAAATAAAATGAACTTCGTCTTCACTGTAGTCAACAAAAATGTGAACTAAATGTGGACCCTATTACCACTGGTCTGAATAGAGTCGAGAAGTGACCACATTTTTATTTATTTATTTAAAATATATTGCATAATAAAAAAGTACAAATGGCGGACTTAATGCCTTAAGGCATTCTCTGCCAGTCAACCATTGGGCAAAACATTTTTGTTGACTGTAGAAAATTATGGTTAGATTTGTTTTCTAAATTGCTCAATTGTTACTTATTCAGTATACTATTATTTATAATTAAGATATTAACTTTCATACTTCATAATTAAAATCCATAAATGAATTATGTAGAAGATAATAATAGGTATGTATGTTGTAATAAAACCACATCATAGTTATAATATAATTATTGTTTATTTTCTTTTCTTTTTTTGTTAAATCTTACAGACCACAGGTCTTACGTTTTTAATTAACTTACATAATTAAACTTTTAATTTAAGTAAGGAAAATTTAATAGATCCAAATAGTCCAATAAAGGCAAGAATACAAAATGCAAGGGTAATTTAAACTTTTTTTTTTCATTATACAAAGTCATAACAAAATCCCAGTCAGTGCTAAAATAGAAGAAATTATTGCTATTCAATTATCACATAGTTAATTCTACAGAATTTTTACTGATTTTCACATATTTTTCCTTCTTCACCCTTCTAAAACGAAGGGACATATAAACTAAGGTTACATTGTTAGCTTAAGTACGAATTCGAACATTCCAACTTAACCATATAATAAAAAATGCACTTAGACCTTTCGGTCCTGAATTCAGTGTTCGCTATACTTTTTCAATCACTTCAACACCACAATAGCAACAACAAAGTTAAGGTTGCCAGGTTTAAAATCAATAAAATAACAAAAAACAGATATTTGGACCACAAACCCGTACAACATAAAATTGTTTACATTCAGTTAATTATTCATGTATTTTCAAAGACAATCCTTTATTTGAAATTGCAATTACTATAATTACAGTGTTTTTTTTATCTGTGATCTTTAAAGAACCTGGCAACACTAAACGGGGTTAAAGTCACTCGCTTGACTAGACGCTCAGCCACAGCCGGAAGTCGACAACCGTCACATTTTGAACAAAATGTCGGTTATGCGACGCTCACTTGTCTATGAGCGGGCTTCTTTGATACTCGATGGGTAGGAAGATGTGCATCGTTTTTTCTATTTCACCTCGGCAGAGCGGGCAGCGTTCACACCTGTAACAATGGGGAAATTTCGTGTTATTTTCTTCTAAATTATGACTTCTTTCACTGTACCATAGAGATGCACCGTTCCCGATGCTTTTCCAATATCATGTACAGACAAGGGCAAAAATATGTATACACTTTGCACCTTATTTTAATGGCATAAGATAAAAAAAAGTGTATACCTATTTATGCCCTTGACTGTACCACTATGGGGAAATTTGTCCATGCTTAGGTTACATGTCAATGATACTTGATGATACAAAATGCTGATGTAGCTTTTTAGATATAAAAAATAAAAAAAAATCCTGGCTCAGAGTAAGGCCAAAAAGTGGCCTTATCCCCACTTCCATGATTTAGAGTTAGCCAACTAGCAAGGGGGTTAACTGGTTAAATCTATAAATTTTTGACACTGTTACTATTTGTTTAACGTGTTTGGCTTATTGCAAGAGTATGCAATTGGAGCTAAGTAAGACTTATGAAACAAAGGATGGTGATTGGCAGATGGTTGCACAAAATGAATTAACAAATTTAACTAATGGGTTACTAAGCTTTTAGACGCCAATGATTGATATCAGCAACGCAGGTGCAACGCTAAAGTATCAGCCTCCGTAGCCTAGTTGGTAGTGACCCTGCCTACGAAGTTTGAGGTTCTGGGTTCGAATCCCTGCGAGGGCATTATTTGAGTATTTATCTATCTCAAATATTTCTTATGTATTTAAGTATCTATATGTATATATCTATTATATGTATATATCATCGCCTGGTACCCATATCACAAGCTTTAATTGGGCTTACCGTGGGACTAGGTTGATTTGTGTAAGATGTCCTAAAATATTTATTTATTTATTTAGAATGTGTATATCGTCGTTTGGTACCCAACTCGACTCTATTCGTTGAAGATGGACATCACAAGCCTTAAAATTGAGCATACCGACTAGGTCGATTTGTAAAATGTCCCAGGATATTTATTTTCTTTTTTTATTTCCTTTATTTACAAACAAACAAACTTTTAATGTACAAACTGATTACATTACAGAGAAATTAGAGTTATAGACCTAGTTTCCTTAAAAATACGATCATCATCATCATCATCTCAGCCATAAGACGTCCACTGCTGAACATAGGCCTCACCTCTGGACCTCCACATGTACCGGTTAGATGCGACCTGCATCCAGCGTGTTCCGGCGACCCTCACAAGGTCGTCTGTCCATCTTGTGGGTAGACGTCTTACGCTGCGTTTGCCTAGCCTAAAATACTATAACACCAATATATTTATGATAAGATAAAGTTATAAAGCTGTGTACACACCTCGGCGCGCACTCCTGGCAGCAGACGACATGGCGACACGGCAGGAACAGCGTGTCCATCGCGTTGTCCATACACACGCGACACGCCAGCGACGAGCCGCCGCTACGGGAGCGACCTCGGGACTCCTGCAAGAAGGAAAAGAGGAGTTTAGTATACTGTGTTACAAAGTACTGTGTGCTGAGTGGACGATCGAGAGGGGATGGGCATTTCTCAGAGCGTAAACGGACATCTCATTCATCTGGTCACGTTTTTTTGGAAGCGGCTGCATCTTTTGGTGCCATTTTCGGTCGTCAAATACAGCACCCGTTTCTCTATTAGACAACCAAAACCAACCTCAAATCAAACAGCCACTTCCAAAAAAAAGTGACCAGATGAATGAGATGTCCGTTTACGCTCTGAGAAATACCCGGGCAATAAACACAATAAATGCCTTACAATTTATCAAATTTTAAGACGTTCGACGCCGGTAACACAGCGTGTGTGACCAACAAAATCTGATTCCTATGCTAGTGACGCACATACGTGATCAGAGTAACATTATTCTTATGCCACTAGGATAAATCAAATTCTTACTGCTATGCCAGTGACATTATAATAAGATCGTTTTTGACACAGGTGATGTATCGCCGGTATTGGAGTACAATAATTTCCGTCACAGATGCGTGTCACTGGCATAGGAGTTCTATCAGATAATTTCGATCGGCATAGTGTTAGCACTTACTGAAACAGTACTGGAGGCGAACGTGTTAACGACAAACGGGTCGTAATCAAGTATACTGGCGTTCATTTTTATCCTGACGTTTCGGGCATGACGTTACACCCGTGGTCGCAAGCGGACTCAGATTCCTACTCAGAATCATGCACCTCGCGGCACGTGCGCCGGATGTCGAACACTTTACCTTGTTGTCCGTCCCGCTGTCCCGGATGTCGGACACTTTACCTTGTTGTCCGTCCCGCTGTCCCGGATGTCGGACACTTTACCTTGTTGTCCGTCCCGCTGTCCCGGATGTCGGACACTTAACCTTGTTGTCCGTCCCGCTGTCCCGGATGTCGAACACTTTACCTTGTTGTCCGTCCCGCTGTCCCGGATGTCGAACACTTTACCTTGTTGTCCGTCCCGCTGTCCCGGATGTCGAACACTTTACCTTGTTGTCCGTCCCGCTGTCCCGGATGTCGAACACTTTACCTTGTTGTCCGTCCCGCTGTCCCGGATGTCGGACACTTTACCTTGTTGTCCGTCCCGCTGTCCCGGATGTCGAACACTTTACCTTGTTGTCCGTCCCGCTGTCCCGGATGTCGAACACTTTACCTTGTTGTCCGTCCCGCTGTCCCGGATGTCGAACACTTTACCTTGTTGTCCGTCCCGCTGTCCCGGATGTCGAACACTTTACCTTGTTGTCCGTCCCGCTGTCCCGGATGTCGGACACTTTACCTTGTTGTCCGTCCCGCTGTCCCGGATGTCGAACACTTTACCTTGTTGTCCGTCCCGCTGTCCCGGATGTCGAACACTTTACCTTGTTGTCCGTCCCGCTGTCCCGGATGTCGAACACTTTACCTTGTTGTCCGTCCCGCTGTCCCGGATGTCGAACACTTTACCTTGTTGTCCGTCCCGCTGTCCCGGATGTCGGACACTTTACCTTGTCCGTCCCGCTGTCCCGGATGTCGGACACTTTACCTTGTTGTCCGTCCCGCTGTCCCGGATGTTGGACACTTTACCTTGTTGTCCGTCCCGCTGTCCCGGATGTCGGACACTTTACCTTGTTGTCCGTCCCGCTGTCCCGGATGTCGGACACTTTACCTTGTTGTCCGTCCCGCTGTCCCGCCGCCGCGGCCGAGGCGAGTGCTGCGCGGCGTGGGCAGCCCGCCGGGCGCCGTCGTGCACCTCGCGGCACGTGCGCCGGATGTCGAACACTTTACCTTGTTGTCCGTCCCGCTGTCCCGGATGCCGAACACTTTACCTTGTTGTCCGTCCCGCTGTCCCGGATGCCGAACACTTTACCTTGTTGTCCGTCCCGCTGTCCCGCCGCCGCGGCCGAGGCGAGTGCTGCGCGGCGTGGGCAGCCCGCCGGGCGCCGTCGTGCACCTCGCGGCACGTGCGCCGGATGTCGAACACGTAGCGGCGCCCGAGCGTCGTCGAGTCGTTGAAGATGGACGCTATTGTGCCCTGCGACAATGTCAAACAAGCCTTATAAATACAAGTAAGTTTATAATACAATTTTAAATGCCGTGTCCTTTACGGATGTCTACCATCTCCAGCTCTCCTTCAATTGCTCAAAGGTTAACTGGAAGAGATCCCTTAATGGGATAAGTTCGCCTTTGTACAAATCTGTGTAATATTCATACTGTTTATTTTGTTTTCTGTGTTTTTGTGCAATAAAGTGTTTTACTACTAGGTACTACTACTACAAGCTTTTATGCTTTCTTACGCTATGCGCTTACATTGAGCTACCGCCACATTGTTAATGAGGATTTAATTTCTATCCATCGCCCTCGTAACGGCAAGACAAAAAGTAAATCCACAAATAATGAAGCGACGACAGCTCATTGTCTACTATAGATTTAGGTATGACTTCCCCTTGTTTAGGAGCATTCCATGGACTATCCCGTGCAAACGCGTGTATATTCCGATAATTTGAGTTTCCTTCTGAGTTATTAATTAATATATATTGTTCTCAAGTAATTTTGACACCCTGGGTCACGAAAGAGAACTTCGATAAACCCACAATTTTAGATATACAGTAAAACGGGACAAGTGTCATACATAAGCTATTTGTAGGATTACCGATTGGGCATTAAAAGGTGCTAATCGCTAACGCTTAGTCGTAAACGAAAGGCAACTGTCTTTTTCGTACTAATAAAGAAGAGACATCCAATATTTATTAAATCATTGAAGCAACTTAAAAAAGAGGCAACTACATTTTAACTATTTTGGCACTGAATTATAAATAAATAACTAGAATATCAGATAGTCTACCTAGACAGATGTTGAACGAAGCTTAAAGAAGGTCAATAAAACCAGGTCAAGAGAGTAACAAATACTGAAATGAAATTATGCAGTGTGAAAAACAAACTTAAGCCGTGAGTTCGGATTTCGTATTCTTTGTTTACATACTACACAAGCACAAACAACCGTTGAATTTCGTTCTCTGACGATATTTATCAAAAAGTGTACAAATTTTGTAAAAAATATGTCTGTTCTCAATTCTCATTGTAAGACCTGGGAGATGTAACCTACTATGGCCCACATAGTTAACTGACTATTCGGGTTCGTATGGGACCTTGTGTCAAGTCCCATAATTATGTCATACATGGGGCATTTGTCCCATAACGTCATATATCATATATGGTCGGATAATAAGGTTCTAGAAATTATAACGAACTTTTGCCAACTAAGTACAGTTTTTTTTTACACCGTGTAAAGAACTAACAATCGTGTAAAAGAGGTGTGTCTTACCTCGAATAATAGGTGCAAAGTTCATCTGATTGGTTTTTAATGATTAATTAATTAATTCCACCATTATACTTCGGGTTGACATTTGCCGTGTCCTCAATAAATAATGCGTAATTATTTTTTTACGTTCAAAAAGTTATTTTCGTATTTCTTTGTAACCCTACATTATATTCTTTCATAAAAGATTTTTTTTATGTGACGATGGTAGACAACTGAGCTCTCAGCCCACCTGATGGAAAGCAGGAACTGAGGCCCATGGACATAGTGATCAAAAATCGCCTATGCGCTGCCTACCCTGAGGACTTAGATGGATTGCCTCTATCTATCTATACCAGTAATTACACCGGCTATCTTACCCTCAAACCGAAACACAGCAGTGCAAACACTGCTATTTAGCGGCAGGTTAACGGGTAAGACGGCGGTAGCTATCCGGGCGGACCCTGCACGAGGTCCTACCACCAGGAAACCTAGGTAATTTGTTAGGTACGCTATATTGTGTCCACTGTCCAGAGAATGTTTACATCATACATGTACAAACATAGTCATGACATGATGCAAACTATAAATGAAAACAATCCTTTTGAATTGATTACATCAATCACGTGATATCTAGTTATTAAATATAGATAACTGCCGTAGCAATCATGTGCTTATTATACAGACGCCATTTTTAATAGGTAACATATAATAATACTTGGTAGCTTATAAAAAACAAATAAATACCTAAATGCCTTGACAATGACAATTATCGTGTTCTATATCTTATGGCCACCTTGTTCGCTCAGGTGTTTATGAAGACAACTATACGATAAACAATGATTAATAAATAATATAACAAATGACTCAAGAAATCATCTAAGGTGGATGTACTAGTACCTACCCGACGCTGTACCAATACTCTTCATCATAGCTAATGTTATCTTCGATAAGATAAAATCAACTATTAGGACATTTAAACGATGATTAATGTATGTGCCTTTGATGCTCCATAAACCAACTTTGAAATATTTAGCTTATATCTAAATTATTTGCGTAATTTTAAGACAGGCGGACATTTATTAGGACTGAGTGTTAATATTATCAAAGTTCCAATATGTGACATTAAAACTTGTACTGAGTTGCCATATATGCACTATGGGGATTTGAGATTGCACAGCGAAAGCACCTGACACTCGTACTAATGGAGTTGACTAAGAAAATTTGCAATTTTGAGAAATTTTGATATTGTCACCCTATAAAACAAATACTATTTAACAAAACTTATAAACTCCTCTTCCAAAACACATGACAATACTTTATGTAGATTTATAAATGAGCAAAATATCGTGATTCAAATAATTATTATCTGTTAACATGTTACGTATTGGTACTTTCACCTTAGTAGTGTGCTAGTAGAGTAATTAGTAAACATAATCCTAATTGAAAAATTGTATACTTCACATTTTCGCCTAAAATGGACCACTGATGTCTCAACACTAATCTAAAAGCGTGTTCTATTGTGCTAATGTAACATAAGAAACATCACGTTTCATACGACCTTACTCAATTTCCAATAACTCGTAAGTTAAACGCGTCATCAATTGAATTATGTTCTTGTTGTTGTAGTTCATATGTGAATTCCGGTTTACTCATATTTTATCTGTCGGGATTCCAGCCAGTGTTTTAAAGGAGAATCTGTTGATAGGGTCTTTCCCAAGTCAACTTCGCTTTATCAACTTGTATTATAGCAGCAGGTTTCAGAGAGCGTTTTAAGTACTACTTATTTTATCATTTACATACTTGTATTATTACTATAAAATACCACCCTGTTTCGACAGCCCTCACACCTCACATTATCGATGAATATTTAAAGGCGTAATTAAATGAATGATGAATATTTAAGGAGAATACTTAAAATCGCCTATGCGCTGCCTACCCTGAGGACTTAGATGGATTGCCTCTAAGCCAGTAATTACATCTGCTATCTTACCCTCAAGCCGGTAGGTAGGTAGGACCTTAAATTGACTAATTTAATAGAAAAAAAGATAATCACCTTCAGATCCCTAATGAACTGCTCCGTGACATCGCTCCTGACAGTCTCACAGCAGTAGAAAGCGTGTCGTTCGGTGACAGCCCGGTAGACCGCCCCAGCCTGCCCTGACGTCGCCATTTTGACGTGTAGCGTTGCTTCATGTCCTTCACCTGTCACGTATGACAATTGGAAGTTTCTTCTCATTGGTTGTGCTCGGTGGATTGCTGTGTATGGTATGCTGGAAAGACGAGGGAATGAAATCAGTCTTAGTTTCATTAGCTTTGTTTATTAGTTTATAGAGGCCCTGTATTACAGGGTCAGGCTGAAGGTGCATTCAGACCAAACGAGCATTCGCTATTCTAACCCCCTACTCTACGAAATTCAATCGTTGCACAAAACGTGATTCGTTGATTTCGTAAAGTGGGTGACAGAATAGCGAATGCTCGTTTGGTCTGAATGCACTTGACAACTGAGTCGTAGAGCAGGAGCGAACAGGGCACTAGAGATGATCACGATGAGAATCGCAAAAAAAAACTCTTAATTATTCATTAATCGATACTTAACTAAAGGGCTCAATTGACTCAAAATCGGGAGTTTATTTTTCTTTATTTCTTGTCTCCATAGTGATAGTTGCTCAGCTTGACCGGCCCTAGTACCCTGTTCACTTTTGCTCTACGACCCAGATTACCACCCTGTATATTATCTATGAATCTTTGAAGGCGTACCTTGAAATACATATCTATACCTAGATAATGTAAATAGATAAGTATAAAGTATGTAGGCTATTGTTGAAGGTTTTTTTAACGGATGTCATTACAATTATCGTCATAGCGGAAATAATCCATGCCGAAATTGACGAATTTCAGTCTAAAATAGCAATAATTGAAAATGGGTTGCTGATTTTGATTCCAACTGTTGATTTTATATATGGAAAAACAAAGTTAGGAAAAAAACGGATTATTAGAACTTGAAAAGTGGGTAGCCGCTATACAAGTAATGCATGTTGGCAAAATATTCACATTTCTTTGTTCATAAGTTTCAGAGGACGCCTAGAAAGATCTTGTTGACGCGTTTTATCTTATCTTAGTATTAACTTGACGACTCCACTATCGCAATAACAACATACAAAGAAAACAAGTATTCGAAGTGAATATATTTTATGCCATTTATCTACGCAAAAATAGAATTGCGTTGTCACGAAAATTATAAGGTGAAATTAACAATGCATTAGTGAGATTAAAATGTTCATAGATGAACTATGTCCGTTACTCGTTTACTCGTTACTCCCTTAGTGTGCTTGACCTCTTATTTTGTACTTCGAAATATGAAAAAACAATTTGCGTCAACTTTTCAACAACCTTAATTAGCATTTAAAATATTGAATTGACGCAATCATTGTAACTTCAGCTGTCATTATCATTGGCTAGGATTTCATTCAAATTTAAACCTCGACATATTTAAGATTTGTTATTCTCTTCGATATCTACCTCCAAATACGATTGGCCTTAATAAACAGATATAAAAAGTCCTTCAGGCTACTAACCGATTTACCTATTCTACCAACCGATAAGAAGGTTAATAAAACAATGATTAGCATTAATATCAGCTTGAACAAATGTGTCCGATTAAAGGCGAGGGTATTCACATAGAAAATAGTTGAACACAGAATGTATCTCACCTTTGTTTCTCAACCCCAATCTCCTGCTCTCCGTTGCACGCCGGCCGGTACACCACGATGCCATGAGGTCCCACGCCCACGCAAGTGCTGAGCCTGCAGCCACACCCCGCGCCCGTCTGTCCTGTCGCCAAACACCCCACGGTCCCACTTCCATCTATCTCCTGATCGTCACGAGTCTTTGGCTCTTCGACTTGTTGCGCGTGATATAACAAATGACTGTACAGGTTGTGAGCGTTGTTCGTTTGCGTCACTGGCTTGCAGAAAAAGAGCTCCTCTCCAAAGGATTCAAGCTTTGATATCTCTTTTAGAAGCCTATATTCCGCTTGCGAAGCACGCATGCCAGCAATTTCGCAATGGTAATCGATGATCTTCTCTAAGTGGTCGTCAGGCTTCTCGCCTTGAGGTCCGATTTTATCGCATTCTGCGTAAATGTCTGTAGGGGGCACTTCAGCATCGCAATCACCAGTCTCCGCTTGAGCGATGTAAGCGATTATTCTTCTGGCTACTTCTTGGTCGGCGACGACCAGTCTGCCTTCAGTCAGATCGAGCTTAGCGTGGAGATAGAATTGGTGGCGTGTGGGTTCGTTGATGAGGAGGTGCGGCGGGACCCAGAATTTGACTCGCAGGTCTAGACGCCCGCCGGGAATGCGGTGTGGGTCGAGTGGGTTCCGAAGATTCAGCCAGCGGCTGGGGCCAGAAGCGGGACACACCCGGAGCCCGAAGTAGTCCGACTCGGCGCCAATCTCCAGCTTTTCGCATAACTGGAACAATTAAACTGAATGTTAGGACTTTGAAACTGGCGAACATTGCGTAAGTATATTTATTACTCTGCCTGGAAGCCTTGATAGCTTTTAGATTTAAAGTCTTACGAAATAGAGGTGGGCATGGCATATTTGCCAAACGGAGCCACGCGATCGCGGAGTGAAAGCAATCTGGCAACCAAAACCTATTATTAGTCGACATTTTGCGTTTTTACGTCTATGGCGGACATGTTAAATTAGCATTTATAAATAGTTTGCAATAACGAGCGTGTGTTGTGTGCCATTTTTTACAGGCGTGATATGAAACGAGCGGCATGGCGCCCTAACCATCTGTTATTATTACACTGATTACAAAGGAAAGTTATCAATATTGTACCATTTATTTACATGTACCGATTCGCCGAACGAGGCTCATATCTTTGTCATTCAGTTGAACAAATGTCGAGAGTAAAACAACTCATTTAAATGTGTCGCAGTTCAAATAAAAAACATGGTTCTTTATAATCCGCTCAAGTTAATCCAACTTAATGCGCAGTATTCTATTTTTACGCAGCAGGAAAAATGAAGTGGTCAGCTAATTAAATGCATGTCAACAACTATGGGTAGGATGACAAATATTTACAGCTAATGAACGCGACTCTGGAGTAACCTAAGAACACTAAGTTCTCCGGTATCAATGGGCAGAGCTCGCTCAAGGTGATTCTGCATACCTATGTAAGATAAACATAGAAGTGGTAGGCATAATAGTTGTTTTTAATGCTTTTACGAGACCAAAAGTAACTAAATTTGACTTACAAATATCTCCCGGCGCGGTTTAAGTACACGTGCCCTAGTTTTATGCGGGACATCGTTGCTGTAATCGAAAATAGTTGCGGACAATAATATTTCCATTCATAAAACAGCTGTTTTATTACAATTACAATTTACATCCCCCATAATAAGTAATTTTAAGAAGATACGACCAATATTTTAACACTTTCGCTGATAGTGAAAGAGTTAAGCTGCGTTAACCATACAAGCAGCCCGTCTGTCGAGGTAGTGTCACCGAAAGCGTTATACCTACAGTCAAATAAGTATCACATTGACAGTTTCTCAGTCCTTTGAATATTAATTGATTTAACCATTAAACATCACCAGCGTTACAATCAAATATCGTATTAATTAGGGCATTTGATAAAATTAGTCCCTCGTTGGTTTCCCACAGCGGTCAATGTGAATTCAAAAGGCCCTTATCAAATGAGTACTTACATTTGTAAAGAATCCTTAGTATTGAACAAAATTGTAATCATTGTACTCGGAACTGATATTTATGACGAAATGGCACCTCGATGGTAACAAAACATGTCAACGCAGAAGAAACGTGTGACTTAAGTCAGTTTAGGGACATGTATGATTCTTAGGGATGAGTCAAATGTCGATCGTTTGGAGTAAAAGACTTGTTAGTGTCTCCGTTACATACAATTCAATTAATTACTTCATAATAATCAAATCGTTACGCAAATGACCTAGTCTGATCGTGATGTGACTATCAAATGGAATATTTTTAAAATGATAGCGTAAATAACTGAAGGCTCAAATCGTCAAGGCTTTGGCAAGATGTTTGAATAAGCATTAGTGTGTGCCCTTAGGGGCAAACATACATATTCTGTTGGCGATATTCTGTAGCCCTAGCCCTTGAACGATGGACCCGCTGTCATCGTAACAGTCAGATGGGCTTTCCGGAAAAAATACGGAATTTAAGCGTCTGTTCAGTAGTATTGTTCACGGAAAATACCTGGTAGCCCAGCTGATAAGTTCATCCCACGTTCGTCGAGACCCTGGGTCTTTTAAGATATTTCAATGAGACTCAGAGACACCAATCTATGTAGATCAATGATATGAGCTAACAGCTACTTCGCTCAACATATCACCGCCATCCAGCAAGGATTATTGTAATGTAACCATGCCGCGGGCGGGGGGATATATCTAGAGCCAATTTATTTTTAACTTTCTTCTTGGTACTTAAATCTTTTTTTTTATTTATATTTTTAACTTTCTTTAATAATAATTTGGTTATATTCGTTTAATTTTGTATTCTGACATTAAAATCAATATCGTAACCACTTCGTTTATAGATCACGCATATTATCAAAAGTACGGTAATTTAAATGTTATTAAAACCTAGCCTCAAAATGTACAAAAATAAAAACGAAGTATGTATGTACATATTAATTATCTCGTGAAACGTTCCAAAGTAGTTGCACGAAGTGCAGTAGTTAAATTGTTGCATTCCTCCAGTCACATGGCCATAGCGTGGTTTTAATAAATAATAACTAGACTACTATTAAGACCTACCATTATGTTAAATAACACGATCTAGTGGCATGGATGGCTGTTATGGTATTCTCAACACTGTGGATATCAAGTTAAGGTTGAGAGTACTTGAGATGAATCAATGTTTATGCTTGTCCAAAGGTAAAGTTGTGCCGAAGTCGAGGTAGATTAGAAGCATGCGTATATTTTATGCATTACAATTACAATATAATAAAAACGAAGTAGGTACATATTAATGTCATCCTTGTAGATCAAGTATTGTAATTATTATTGTGCAATTTAATTACTACATTTAATTGCATAACAATCAATTATAATAAAAATAATGGCATAAATAAATTATTACAAGTAATTATCAAGTTCAAAAAGAAACAGGGCAATGTGTCCAACTTTGATTAATCCTAAAGGTGCATTTAGACCAAATGAGCATTCGCTCATTCTATCCCCCACTCTACGAAATCAACGAATTTCGACGAATCACGTTTTGTGTAACGAACGAATTTCCTAGAGTGGGGGGGTAAAATGAGCGAATGCTCGTTTGGTCTAAATGCACCTTAAGAATCCTAAGGTAATTTAAATGAAGATTGGAAAATAGGTAGTTATTTTGGCGACCTGGCTGATAGTGGGGTATAGAGGTGATCTAATGGAATAAAAACTATTGCGCAAAATTAAATTAAATTTAACAGTTAATGACTCATACTGGAATTAATCAAATAATTAACCTTTTGACATGGCGGCTCAATTAATGCGGTTTTCGATAATGGACGCAAAAACAACATGGCGGGTATGACACGTTAGCGATTAAAAATTTATCAAGTTAGCAAAAATGTAAACAAAGGTACCGAAGTTAAAAATAACTGCGAAGTTTGTTATCGTAATAGAAATTATAGGAAAGTAAGCAACAATAATAAAAGTAGATATGCGTTCAAAACACGTGCGCCATGCGCATATCTTTCTTTGGAGAAAGATTTGAAATAAAAAATTGCCATTTGTTTTTCCATATACAATATACGGCCTAATAAATGTGTTTGAAACCTATTACCGATATTTTGTCGTTTCATTTTATACAAGACCTGTTATAATATTGTTCTATTTATCTTCATTGTATTGGTTACCTACTTTTAATCTGTAAGCAGACTATACTGAAATATATCACGATTAAAAAACAGCTTAAGTTTTTGTTGTCTGTGGCAATTCGGACGCCATTATTAAAAAGTGAAAATCCGGCGGCCATTTTGTTTCATATTTGTAGGCTCGGCACGTGGTGCGAGTATCCTCGCGTTCGTTGACCTACGCTATGAGGCTCAGGACTGGTTGCCAATTCCATCCCACGTTCGAATCCCTGTATATCTACTTATCAATAAAGGTACATATAATCCCTGCATTATGATCTATTTACTCTGTTTATAAACGGCCAGCGTCTTGTATTAACAGTTAAGAGTGTTTTCAGCACAGATAAAATATAGGGAAGATTCCGTGTATTCCGTGTAGACATACCTGAACAAACTATTGTCATCCTTTACCATCTCAGTATGTATTCCATAAGGAAAAAGAGACAAACAAGGTAGTTCTACTCGGTCGTGAATTATATCACCGACTCCATTTTCTTAATTTTTCTTGAACAATGCTACCAACCTGACTAGATAAAATGTCATTACTATTAGTGTTGTCCAGTCTTCATCGTATGCTTTTATCGGCAATAATAATATTTTTACCAAATTAGGTAGCGATGAACAGTGCGAATAAACCTTATTTCCTACCCAGAATCACGATCTTCTGCGATCCTTAATATGTCATGATTTCTAAATCTACACTTTAGGATAAAAATAAAATCACAAAATTAATGAAATATTTTCTTTAATTAAAATGTCAAATGTCATAAGAAGTGTTCTGTCTAAAACGTATGCCACTAGTTGGCGCCACTTAGCGGTAAGGTCCCGCTAAGAAACACAATTACCTAGCCTCAAAGAACAACTAACTAGAAGAAGGTCATTTTATTTTTTTACATAATTTTATTAACTTGTACAAATCATTTAAACACGAAACTATAGGCGCTCTGAGAATTTAGACAAGTTTCTGGACCTGACGCCTCAGTGCTGCCGCCCTGATGAACGGCATTTCAGAAAACCCTCATTATAACATGTTTTACGGAACTTATCATCCCTTAAAGCATACCTAACAATTTTCGTATGATGGCTTCTTTATAATTAATCAGTCTACACAAGTATCACATGAGTGTCATTATTAAACTAAACTTACTTTACTTTCTGGTTGACATGACATTGGATGATTACCAAATATGGTGGGTACTACGTCAGAATGTAATCACTTATGGGTACGCCCTTGCCTGAAACAACAGCTTAAAAATGTGCGGAGCATATTTTTGAATACTTTTTAGGGCACCAGTCGTCTGCCTTTTTGATATTTTTGACCCATATTAGCCTTTGTTCAGTGTCCTGTGGAAACCTGTTGGAAATTAAAAACATCGATTCATTTTCTGAGTTGGCTATCAATAGATTTATCGATATCACGATCGATCGCTTAAGTACAACACTATGCAATACAAATATTTGAATCCCACTATTTATAATTACATTACGAATGCAAATACGAATGGTTAATTCACAAAGCTACACACATGTATCCGGCAACAAATATTGAATAAGATTTTCAGTTACTTTTACCTTAATAAGGTTCGAAATTTTAAAATTCAAGTCAAAACTAAATTACCGGTGAAACGTAATGTCTTTATTTTGTTCATTCAGGTAACCCTGGCGGTTTTTACACCATGGAACCACACAAGTCATCACTTTTATCACATTCCGTGCACTTATCGAACAGAAATATACATGAAAAGCTTTATTTTAATCACTTTTACTATTTGCGGTTTAGGTGCACTAGTATAGCCAAACAAAGATCGTTGACAGGCATTGCTGGCGTCACCCACAGATATAATAGACTCGGTCTATTAAATTAATAAGTCTATGGTTTTCAGGTTTTACGCATTAAATAACTAAAGTAAACAACCACAGATAATCAGACATTCAGCGGTGATGACTAAAACCATTTTCTTCACGAGTTTTACGACTTAATGACTCACTGATTCTATTATAATAGCTTTCCCGATCGCATTATATTCACATTACGCTATAGTTACAATACCTACATTTAGATTTATAACGAAGAGAATAAACAAATAACTAACAAAAAAAGACCTCGACGGCTAAAAGCAAAGCGTCCCAGATGTTTTCTCTCCGTCTCGCTCCTGCGAGTGGCTCTTTCTCCCACGCATCACGTCCTCGCCACGTGCTCGGCACCAGTCGACCAACAAATCGGGCGAATCGCTGTTTTGTATGCCATTCACATTACAACTTTAAAACAGTGTTTCAGACGCGAATATTTACAGTTGCCAAAGCTACACATGCTCGTATTTATTCACGATTTCGTTATGCAGAAAAGAGAGCCATTGTTTATTGTCTGAAAAGAACAGAAAGCGGTAAAGAGTAGCTTGCCTTGCGTGACCCTAAATAATGTAACTTGCGAATTGCGAAATATTCATTTGTTCTGCGTTGCACGTTGCACCTTGGTTTCATTTCGATTCTCGTAAAATCTTAAAATAACTTATAAGCCGCACGTACTCTAAGGAACTGGTTCGCAGTCACGGACGAACATTTGAATTTGATATCAGATTCGATGCGAAAAATAACAGATGACAAAGCCGTGAACTGGTTTATCAAGTTTGGATAAATTGGATACCTAAAGATTAAAAGGATGTTGACAAAGATTGAGTTACAAAGGATCTTCAAACATTTCACAAAGTATTTGATCGACAGTGAGCGTTCTTGCCTAACAACTTCCTTAGAACAAAGATATTCCGTTATCTGCAGCCCAAGTACTTATAAAGGGTGAACGCACTTTGTGTTGGAGCCCTATTTTAGGACGGGTGTGTCAACTTACGCTGAAATGAGAGGCACGTGGAAGCTAAATGAACGCAACCATTAAACCGCTATTAAAGATTGCCACTGAAAGTAAAACTAACAAGTCTAAAGATTCTACTCTCAAAATCCATCCTCAGTTGATCTTTGGAGAGAAAAGGACGCACAGAAATCCGTGGCAAAATGCAGCCAGAAGCTTGTTGAAAACCAGTTATAGGACAATCAACTATGCATTACTAAGCAATGGTGGACTAAGCGTGCTTGCAAATAACCATGATGGTTCTTGGGTAATAAACCCATCTCTTGTCTACCGTAACAGCTTTCTTTTGTGACTGATCGAATCCCCAGCATTATACATGCCACATGATTATGAATACAGCCTTAATGTTAGGCAACGCTGGGTTTTAATGGCCTATTTAAAAGTAAACTGGAGGTCACTGTATTCTAGATGGCTTAATTCAGAACAAAGGCTAACGCTGCCAAGGATTTAACTGTAAGAACAAAGGCCGTCGTACATAATGTTGCCAGGTTTAACACATCGGTTTATTTGACGCAGTTGAAAACCACATCAATTCTGAAGTAAAGAAACGCGCATCAAACGCATAAACTCGCCAGGCTTTGGACCGAATGTAAACATGATATTCGCAAGTATTCTTTATTACAGGCTTGGTGCCTTTGGAGTGCCTTCTACCTTTTTATATATCCCTACTGCATGTATTACATTATCGGCTATATTTGCGATGTTGCTACCGTACCGCCGTGTCACGTGAAGGTGAAACCAAAGTATCTGGATTATTAAAATTTACCAGACTAATTTCAAGCGGTTAAACTTTAATCAATCATAATCTATTTGGTAATTTAACACGAGCAAGATGTTCCAGAATTAATTTTAGCAAAAACAGTACTATTAAAGCTTTCTGTGCTCAACCATTTAGCTACGGCGTATGTTGGGCTACTAAATAGTGACTTCCTTAGTTAGGATAGGATTAATGATCACGCAAGCTGGGCGTGTTATTTTGATCGCGAACAAAGGTTGTATTTGCGTAGGATTAGACTCCGTGTTGCTATTTGCCATGTGATGTTATTCTCTTCTCCTTTGTTTGCTTTTATGATAATCATATAGGTCGCGTCTTGCATACAATTTTACATATGTATACCTGTTTTCTTGAGCTTTGTAAATATGTGATCATGATCTGTACGAGTGTTTACAAAAAAGGTGGTGTTGATTGCTAATTCGACAAGACTTCAAGTCACAATCCTAATCAAAAATTCGTATTATTTTTATGAATTTTATGATGTTCGCGTATAGGTGCATATTTGCTTAAGCTTTGTTGTTTTCATTATAACAAATATTGTTTGTAGACTTTGTATCAATCAATACTTCTATACTAATAGTTATTGTAATTAATACACACGATTCTGGTCACGTAGACAGCACAATCAACGCATCATCAGAATATTAAAGACAGTTTCCTGTAAGTACTTCATCGATTAGAATCGAATTATAAGTGGCTAAATCTAATACCGCACATCAAATGTTATAGTCGTAAAATCTAGTAAATTTAGACAGTCTAGGTATAGTAGGTATAAATGGACTAGAAACGATGGCTATAAAATCGACGGCAACAACGTACAAAGTTGTAAGTTCTGGGCTGAAGGTTTGCCCAGCACCTTGTTGTCATCGAAATATGATAAATGCGCTTCCAAACGAAAACAAATCAACTTATCAAGCAGATACCAATTCAGACAGTCAAAAATCATAAACAACGAATAGTTATAATTCAAAATATAATCTGGCTTCCCTGGGGGCCGCTCAACCGTGACACCAAAACACGCAGGTGTACTGCGCAGTTAGCATTATCAGTTGTTTTCATACTCGATTCCACAATCAAGGAATTGTCACGAGCTTAAGTTGTTGTTGTGCCTATTTTTACTAGTTATCTTCGTGTTTTATTAACTTGTCAATAGCTTATGCCAAATCCATTTTACAGTGCCATAATAGTTGACCGTGTAAATCTTCTTCAATTGATTCTATGGCTTGCTGATTAAAACTAATGGTCACAGATAGTGTAAGCTGGAGTTTAAGTATGTGGCTTGAAAATCGTACATTAATGTGTAAAATTAACATAAACTTAGGTAGTACGAACAGTAACACTCAAACTGTAGACCGGTGGACCTTATTACAAAAGACATAATGTCTACAGCCAAGCTTTGTCGAGCCAGAGACCAGGCTGCATCGGACAAGCCGTCAGTATACGGGGAGCTGAAAACGAAACTGAAACGCTCTGAGATGTGAAAGAACTATTAAAATGACTGGCTGTGCATATGCAATCTGTATTCAAAGATAATATAGGACAACTACAATGATTGATCGTTGATGAAGCAAAGTACAGTGAAAGATACGATTAGTTACCGGACCCGTCCCTGCATACAAAGTCCGTGAACCGGTACCGGGAGGAGCAGGTCTGGTACCTCAACTGTACCTAATGGTACTTAGCTGAATTTTGATTAAAGTTAACTTTACATAACTTCGAGAATTCTGCAATGGTTTACCGGTTGTTTTCGAGCAGCTTCGCATTTGTATAGCGTAATGTAAACTGCAATGGTGCTTTGAGTCACTGTTGACACACGCGGTACTGGAAATTATGGGCTATTCACTATAAATTAAGCCGACACGAGACCAGTTGGACTTCGGACCGCGAATGTTCTATGAAATTCTATCAAACATCCTTAATAGGTTGTGCAAACATTATAATTAATGTCTATTTGTTTTAGAATTGGCGGAATTTTGTTGATTATTTTGGTTATGTGTTGTGAATAACTGAATACGGATTTCTGATTCACCTAAATGGGTTTGGCCAAGTCTGGAATCAATTTCAAAAACTCGATTATTCAATATTTTCTTAACTCCAGTCTGCTGAATTTGGAATCCTGGCGAGCTTCCAAATTTAAATCTAGAACCGACCAGACAGCCTTATACATATTTTATTGAAAGCTCTGGGATGGAAGGATGGAACTTATAGGTCTTCGAGACTATGATGTACAATTGTACATACGAAATAGTTAATAGCAATCGTAAAATGAGAATCATTAGTGTGTGTAAGTTGTGTAACCAATTTGCAAAAGGCAGTGAAAATAAAAATGAATTATTCACGCTATACAATATGCTTGTACAAATATGGCGAAAATAATAAACAGTTTAATTCATCGCGGCCTTCGCTATGCCGCCTGCTAAATATGCGCATAACATAAACGCCATCTTGGTGTTTGTCGTACTTGCGCAAATAACTGAGGTGTACTTTCAAAAGGGCTTACTTTTGTAAGGTATTCAATAGCAATAAGTCTTTTTGTAGGCACGACTTCTTGAACCAAAGGCTTATCAAATGTAAGATAAGTTAACACGGTTACACCTTATTTTAGATTTATAATAGTATCTATATTTTTTGTTTCCAAGGGAGTGACTAAGGTGCGGTCAGGTTTAACGACGTAGTAAATGTCTGCAGTAAAACAAGTGCTTGAAGTTACTACCCTTTGTTACATTTTTTATAAAAGTAGCGTTACCTAAGTTATCCTTCCTTATTGACATAACAGGGCAATGTTCAGTTCCTCAGACATTAGTTTTCCTCCTGAAGTAGAATAAGAAAAGCTCTTTTTTTTCTGTACTAGAGCACAAGTAATGATTCAGTTTATTAATTAAACATATATTTAATCTAGAGGAGGAAGTACCTCAGACCAAATTGAAACGACCTTATTTCGTTTCCGAGCTGATACGGATATTTAAATTCATACTTCATGAGTAATGTTGAGCGAAAAAACCTTCCAATATTATGAAATGAAACTTTTGGTGGAGCGCCAATCTGAGAGTATCTTTAGACTTGGATAGAGAATTATTTAGAGAACGATTTTTTATGAGGATTCTTGTGTAGGTCAGTTATGCAAGTTTTAGGAAAATTGTATCTTTAAATTAAAACAAACTTTACTAACTAGACCCAGTTCCTTGTGGCATTATACCGAGAATGCTGGCGACATTTCCTCATTGTATCGCAAGCATTAAAATTCCCTAAATTGTAATTAGCACTACCAATTCAGCCAGACCTATGGGAAAGATCACTGATATCTTCCAGCTGTGGACGACGAAATAAAAACTACTTCCACGATGTGTCTTGTAATGTAAAACAAAGGAATTATCAAAACTAAGCATTCTACCCCTTTTATTTTAAAGACAAACGGGTCTTAATCGCGTAAACTTACGTTTCTACCCCTCTTGCCCCATTATTGCTTATGCCCCTTCGCCTTATTTTATCTGCTTGTTGTGTTCATTCTGTTTCTCATTTGTTATAGGTATTCAGATCTGATAATGCTACTAGATGCAGATGTAAGCTTCTGTAAAGTTGGTCATGGCATGTCAACAATTGCCGATAGTTTTCAAAATTAAATCCAACGGCTCAATTTCGTCAGCTATCAATTTCTTAAATTCAGTTTCACCAAGGACAACGCTCTACAAACTTGTGATCCAGTGGTCAATGACATTCAAATTTGGAAGTATTCCAGGATCCACGAGGTGACTGCGTGGCAGCAGCGTGCTAGTCATGACTACGCTTTAAAAAAAAAACCATCCATTTCGATGGAGCTTTCCTTAGTGACGACAGTATTACGAAATCGCTGTCAGACTTGATGACTATGACGTCTAACTTCCGACGAGCGGTTTTTTATCTCCTGTAAAGCATGGTGGAATACGCGTAGACTACAACTTCAGGAGAGGAAACATAGATATACAATTATACATTGAACCTAATCTTTGAACGCTAGGAACAAAACTGCCATGTGCTTATGAGGCACGCCAGCAACGGTTAATGCGTACGGGTTTACCAACTAACATGGTGTTTACTGGTTAAGTACATTTTTTACACTTCTAACGTTAACTTCGTGTAGGGTCATTTAATTCGTATGAAGATACAATTTCCGTTACAAAAAGCCATTTCCGTCCTTATTGAAAGCGAAAAACAAAGTAGAGTGGGGGATGGAATTAGCAAAAAAAATCCAACTTGAAATCAAAAAATTCATCTGAGATTGCAAATTGAAATACCACTTTCTCTAGTGTCTCACGTGGAAGGCGATGAAGCCTTGAACAAATACATGAAAAAAAAACTTATTTGTTTATAGTAAACGATCATCTGTATGTTTGATTGCGACTGTCATGTTATTAAAAAAGTCAGTTTAAAAAAAGATTGATCATACTAGCAAAATCCACCTTAACACGCAGGCAAGAAATCTCATTACCACGTTTTACAATGTAAATAAGTTCCATACATAAACGCAAGCTCAAGGTGCGCGTGAGTATGCGTACGTGAGCGAACCAACGTACTGTTTCCCTAGTCCCAATTATATATACATGTGGAAGAGTACTGTGACCGGGCCTCGCTCCCGATTTCGTAATCTAAGTTAAATTAAAAGTATAGGGCACTCTAGGGTAATAATTATACGACCGAGTATAGGTTTGAGTTGAGATTCGTGATCCGTAAAGAAAAAAAAATTGAACTCTGAACAGTCATCAGTCAACAACATAATAGTTATGTTATACGTTGATCAAAACATATTCATCTTTACAGTACCTACAGATGGTGCTTTTTTAGAATCATCATCATTTATTTAAGAGCTTGGCTCTTGTCGGTGGAGTAATGTCCATTCTATTCTATTCTCTGCCTTTTCCTTCAGCTCTTTATACGTTTCGACTTCAATAGTTTCCTTCAATTGCTCCATGTAATTCTCCGTAGTCTTCCTCTTTTTACAATACATACAATAAGTATTTTGAATAGGTACATTTGTCCTTCTAATTTAGGTCCTGCCGAATGTACCCGTATCTATAAATTTTCTAATTAATGTTTCTTAGGGCATGAAATCACAATATTTTTAATCTAGTACTCATGTTCTTACTATCATAAAACGAGCTCAAAGTACAAATTAAAATATCTAATCAACAAACTTTACAAGTGATAATAAGATCCGGTTGGAGTATAATCCTCAATTTGATTATATTGCAACAACAGGCTTATTCTTTGTGACGTCATACTTGAGTCCAAATAACAATTTCTTACTGCCTTAAGGTGGATTTACCAAACCAGCGAATGCTCATTCTATCCCCCACTCTACGAAATTCGTTACACAAAACGTAACTCGTTGAAATTCGTTGATTCGTTTTCGTTTGGAGAAAATCCACCTTTACAAGATAATAATGATAAAACATGAATCTATTAATGATTTGGAACAACTTTTACTAAGGTGACAAATACTAGTATGTTTTTTAAGAAGACAAGTAAGGGATAAGGATATAGTTACGCTTTAGGTAAACTAATGACGCAAATTCAAATTAAGAAAGAAGTTTACGTTGATAAGTTTGGTAACAGCCAAATAATTCTTACTCGCAAGAATTTGTCTTATATAAACTCTTATCGTTTTTTACTACACACTTTAACAAGGCAAAGGTATATAAATTATAACAATTGTACCGTTTATCATTGAAGCGATGACTCGTTTGACCCTTATTATCTGTCAAAACAGGAAGAACCAAATTTTATACTTAAAAACAAAGACATTAATACTTAAAATTCCGTGATCATTTTGATCAAACCTCTTTTCTACTGAATGACGAAACTATGAAGCCTCTATCCCGTATTGATCCAACATAAGTTAAAGAACCTTATCGAAGTAAATTATCTCTCTGTTACGTTGGTTTGTACGCATGGGGTCAAAGCGACAAGGTGACAAGTTATCAGTATCAGTGCCTGGTTACAGCATTCATTAGTGATAACTTGGTGTAACTCGTACGATTAATTGATGTAAGTGCAGGTTCATCGCGATATACCTACTATCGGTCTTTTATCGACGTCGCTTACAATTTTGCAACGATTTAGACACTTTTAGTCCAAACTTTAAACAATACATCATCATTACTCACGGCATGAGGCTATCGATTTTTTTCATTACCCAAAAAAAAAAAAACAATTTAGACATTACAGCAAAAATAACAAAGTTTTAATACGAATTCTGAATCAACTACATTACATTATTGTGTCAGAAAGCAATTTATGGAGTTGACTTGATAAAACGCTTGTTTATTTTAATGACAATTATCGAATTACGTAATCATTATATAATATTTTCTTCGGTTACCGCGAGGATTACTCATGAAATAAAAACTATGAAAACGGATAAACTCGCGTATATTAACTAATTTTAACTTAATTTCGACGTTTCATT
>JALPQI010010043.1:0-57552 GCA_025490895.1 Thaumatotibia leucotreta | reverse complement strand
GATCGTGAACTGTCGAGAAAATTGTGTTAGATAAACCTTGATTGATTAAAAGGAAAATCCTTATCGGCGTTTTGTAAAATCTCCCACTCAAAATTTGTATTGTTAGTGCAGGGCAATATACAGTGTGTAAATCTAATACGGGCGATCAATTAAACCAGGCATGGGATTCATTAGTGTAATTATGGATTTCAAGGTTTTTTAAAAGTTACTCTTAATTATGACCCCACAGATTTTTTTTTAAGATTCTCGGAGCAGCAATGTTGGTGCGAACATTTCGTCGGGTGAGAATGCAATTGTGCCATATCCATTTTTAAGCAAAATCGGTTTTTAATGGTTCTTGATAGAATTTTTTTTTTGTAGTTTATAACAGTAATCGATTTTTAAAAATTCTTATTTTATACTTAAAAAAAACATATATTTTTGTGCCACATCCTCAAACCGCAATACATAGTGATTACAATATTGTGCCATGTCCGGACATGACACAAATTTACGGTTAACAGCCTATTTATCAGTGTGCCAAGCGACTAACCGATCAACATTTTTGTGACATAATCCATTAATCGATTTGATTGTATCGATTTGATACTTTTTTTACCTACCCTCTCTTTTGATAAATGACAATAAAGAAGGTTGGTTTGATTTATAATGATTTGTGTCATTCATACTTCAAGCTTTCATCTTAATAAGTTGGTGGTATAAATACCTACATAATATGTATAATTACGAGTACCTAACCATAAATTGTAAGAAATGACATATACTACAGAAAAAGTGACCGAACTCCCAATGACCAGGACTGGAATCGAACCAGCGACCTCCTGCTTTCCTGCCATGCCATGCTATTTAAGTCCTGCCAACTGGAGGCCTCGGTCACTGTTCCTGAAGTACATATTATATGACATGTTTTTTAATTTATAGAGCGTGTAGTTAAACTGTAATTTTATTAGTTGATAAGAAATAATAACGTTAATATCGTCAGTTGTAATATGAATTAATGTAACCACCAAATGACGATTTTTCAGGAGGGCCCAAAAACGAATTTGACATTTATAAATTAAGTTGTATCTTTTTAGTTAATTATCCTATTTAAATGATGTTTATCTTGTTTGTTTTATTTTTGAGAGGTCTATTTAACGCACAGTTACTAACTGCGACCACTGTTGTAGTTCGGGAAATGGCTGGTGCTTACGTTAAATATTTTGAAAAAAATTTGGAGTTACGTCAATAATTTAATGAAAATCATCAAAAGTGGATTTCGTAATTTAGTGTAACTCACAAATTGAAACCGAATTGCTTATGAGCCACTCAATACAAATGGCGTTTACAGCATTGACATTTATAAAAATATGGTGAGTACATTAGGAAGGACGTATTTTGTACTTATAAATTCGTACTGACGTTAAAATATGTCTATGATTTTTTGAAACCGTCACATACGTTAATAAAAAACGTAGAAACCTAATAAAATGGCAAAGTTTTTGTTAACGTATTCGACATTTTTTCCTGAATATCATAATGTTATATACACCGTTCGATAGAGCAGGATAGGAGCAGGAAATTTGCAGTCGAACGGTATACTTAACTCAATTTCGTCATTTTGGTGGTTACATTAATTCATATTACAACTGATGATATGTCATTCATTAGTAAACGTATTATAAGCTGTTCTCATCGATATTTTTTCATATCGACATTAGCACTAGATATCGTTCAAAAGCTTATCATTTCACAAAATAGAGAAGGTCACCTATTAGATGGTACCTATTTACAAGAAAGTAAAAAAATGATTCGCATAAATATTGGGAATCAATATTGGCACCATATTCACGTGATTAAGTATGTCTTCATATTTGAGATAAATTATCGTCTTGACTTGAAATAAATCTAGTCGTAAAATAACTTTTATTTGCATAAACAATTGCTTTTTAATGTCTACCTTTCTTGACATTGCACTAACATTTTGTGACACATCCATAACTTTGTGTCATATCATACATAGCAAGTTAAACATTTTCTTACCAAAATGGATATGGCAATTGTAAAACTACTTATATCTCATGACTTTAATAAGTTAAACATTAATTGTATATAACAAAAAATAGTAAATTAATATACTAAAGTGTCAGTTAAGTTAAATATTGCAAAATTATAAGACATTTCAAGAAATATTTTTTTTTGTTTCATTTCGCTCTCCTGTAAACCAAGGCAAGTGGCGTATAGCACAATTGCATTCTCAGCCGACGATTTGTTATTGTTGATATGGCAGTTATGTCATCTGCTTTTGAAATTAGCTGTCATCGAGTGCTTAACTCGCGTATGTTGCTCTACATTGCGCGCCGAATTATTTTGTATGGAAAATTTTGTTGCTCTAATTTTAAGTAAAAGTTATTTTAATGTACTTGTTATGTCGTCAACTAACACCCGTTAAGAGCTTCGCCCGTATGAGACTTACACCCTGTATTATAACTGAACTAGGTATTCTAAACTGAAAAAACAAAAAAAATATTATGTATACTTATTTTTGCAATTCATATAAGAACCACGTTCCAGGACTAGCACTATTTTATCGTTTTAATCGTTCATAACATAATTATTGCTAGGCTTGGTCGGCATCAGTCATAAATCGCAAAATCATTTTAGATTTACTTTATACGACTTCAAAATGCAGCCGTGTGGTGACGGCAGTAAGAATACATTTGTCGCCACCCCAACTCTTCCTGCGGGTGTCGTAAGAGTCGACTAAGGGATTGAAGTGTCACTGACCATTAATTGATAAAAGATTGATGATGGGCAGCAGCGTCATCATAGTGGACACATTACTGCGATCGCCAATCCGCTTGCCCAGCGTGGCGATTATGGGCATTTACCTCCTAATGCGTTTATACGCTTAATAGGAGAGGCTTACGTCCAGCAGTGGACTATCATAGGCTGATGATGATGATGACTTCAAAATCATTTGAGAGAAGTTATCGTTCAGTGAGTAGCAAAGTCACTAAGATACATTTTTATTGAACGCATCTTCCGCAACTTGTCTCGATTCGACCTTTGAGGTTATTGACCTACGCGTATTGATGAATGAAGATGAGTCACTCGAGCGCATCAATGAAATCCACTATCGTTCGTTACTCAAGGCTCGAGAGTCGTCTGCTATCACTCGTAAAAAATTACGTCAATTTATATCAATTAAAAATTGGTGTGATTGTAAAACTTTAACTTTAATAATAATTAAGTAGGTATTGTTCATTTAGTTTTCACTTACATAATATTCTAATAATAAAATATTTCTCTCATTACTTAACAATTAGTTAGAATCCTATTTCGCCCTGTTTATTTTAAGGTTGGCTAAAAATTACATACATTGAATTAATTACTCGTACTTTTGTAATGCACATTTGCAGGTACTTACATATCATTCAGTGGTTGTAAAGGAATAAATAATTATATTTATCATCGGTGATACGTCTTCGACAATTACAACATAATTTAAAGTCATTAGAATCGTTATGTTTAAGATAAATAAATAAAAAATTAATGAAAATGTAGAACTATTTATTGAATAAAACAAGACTTATAATTAATTACATGGTTTTTTTTTTGCAAAATCTCTTAACGAGATTATATTATTATGCGCGGACTGCGCGGTTACTCCACTTGATTAACTAATTAAGGTTTATTTTTAAATATTAGAAACTTTATTTTATTTTGTTTATAAATGACAAAACTGGTATTAATAAACAAAAAACTTAGGACATTCATACAAAAATGTTCTGATTCCCCGGTAAACTTAATTAAGTCGTGTTTTGTGGGTAGGTACCAGAGAACGATATAAATAATAGAAAGATTTTAAATACCTACATAGAATAGCATTTGTAAGGAACAAAATGAAAAATATATCTTGAAAAATACAAAAAGAAATGCCCTCACCGGGATTTGAACTCACAGGCAGAGTCACTACCGACTGAACTGCGAAGGCGACAGCGACAAAAATACTTCTTGCGAAGATATCGTTACAAAACGATACTGATTACCATGTTGCTACGATTGGGTTAATCTTTATCTTTGTCAATTAGTCAGTTGACAGAGTAATACATCTATCAGTTTTGCAGCCATCAATAACATAATGACAGGTAAGTAGTGCGTTGCGTCGAATTTGTGGCCCGGTTGGAAGGTCAGGGATAACCGCATAGTTGACCGGCTCGCAATATTATAACACATTATTGTATTCATGCATTAAGTGGCTCAAGTCATAAGAATAAGGCTAGAATTTTATATTGCATTTTAATGGAAGCCCCCCTCCGTTTTCCGTATTTATTATTCAACTGGCGTTACCAACAACATAAGCGAATATGAAGCCCAAAACCAGTTAATTATCGTAACATATAAATAACATAAAGTATACATGATACCTTTTTCTTACCACTTGACAGTCCAGTCCATGAGAACATCAAATGTCCGGGTTTTGAATTAGTATTCAAATTTGGGTAGTTAAATAATTATACTTGTATACAGACTGTTAAGCTCGCAACTTACAGCTGCAAATTTTGAAACACAAACTAAGAACCAGTCCTATAAGAGCAGGGATCGTTACTGGTATAACTAAAAATTTAAATATCAGCCAGAAATATCCTATTGATTGGAATATTTCGAATGCTTATGGAATATTGATCAGATAAGGACAAACTTATTGTTTTTTTTGCTAAATACGTATTAAAATCCAAGATATCGAAATTTATTAACAGTAGGTATTCATGTGAGAAAATAAGACCAGTAACAGAATTGTTGAAGAAACAAACGATAGAGGAGCAGAGAACTAAAGTAAATCAAGCAGCTGTGTACGTATATAGCAAAAGTTTATTGATGACTGACTTAATAGGTAATATTTACAATTTTGTATTTGACGTATTTTTTAAATAGAGAATAAAAAGACAACCAAAGACAATAAAAAAGTATAAATAAATTTTATAAAAACTATATACAACCTCAATAAGGATCCCTTGTCAAGCGGCAAATCATTCCACAACGCTACACTCTCGCAACTTGTGCGCGCGCTGCGCCTCGGGCACTGGCCTCCACACGAGTGTCAACAACTTACCACCCACACACCGCGGATTGAATTAGAAATACCTACCTAATCTCAGGTTCATTTACTTTCGTCACAATAATGTAAATCGCGCATTGTGTAAAAATTGCACAAAAGAGACATAATTCTCGTATGCTGGGATAAGCTAATATGTAGGTACTCGTTGATTTAATTATTGGGTCACGACCTATTCATCTACATTTAACTGACTTTTAGAAACTATATAATGTGCGATTGTACATACGTGTAAAATTAAAGAATGTTAAATTTATTCGAATTTAATTTTAAGAGTGTGGGCCTCCAAGATAATATATGTAACGAGAGGAAGACACGTTCACTCCTGTACATCAGTGCGACCGCAATGTAAATTACATAATATACCTATCGACAAAACGCTAACGTAAACGCTACTTGTCAACTCTTGGTACGGCTACTGGTTCAAACCAGTTATTAATGCGAAAAGTCAATTCAGATTAACTTTTTTCACAACATTAATTTTTATTTAAAGGGATGTGAGAATAGGGACTTCATTATTATTACATACATAGCTTGGCTATGATTAAAACAAACATTCGTCTTCACTTTACTATCAAATTTGTAATCATTGGTGTTACAATTTTTTTGGCTGTTACCTACAAAAGTAGAATTATGAATAGTTGTATGTTATTAAAATTTTAGCTGAAAATGAGTAACTCACAAAGTATTACCAATGATCGAGAGCCAAATACATGAAAACGAAAAAGATATTTTACAGGTAGGTACATAATTATGTGGATATACATTATTGTATGTATTAGTGTATGCTATTGTACATAATTAAGTAGGCCTTTGTGTATAAGTTGCTTAATCTAACTACTTACGATAACTTATCACGAGTGTGTATTGTTAAACGAGAGCTCAAAAGTTAAAGGTGGAATAAATAATAAAAGCCTCACAAGCGTACATACATCTTTGAGTGAAAAAACCTGTCGATTAAAAAAGTATATTAACTCTAAATATGGAATACGTCTTAATTACGGGTTTCCTAGCTCAATTATGATCTACTGATCTCAAATAGGACATTCTAAGCATTGATTTACAGCAAATATCTAAGCAGGTACCAAAACAACCAGCTTTAAATATCAAACTTGTACTACACATACGCACCCACCAATTGAAGCTAAGGGGAAAATTCGGGGAACAACGGACAATGCGTGCACTGAACAAACTGACAGCGACTATAGCTTGTACGTAAAGTACCAAATAAACATGTATTAGTGGACTATGTTATTGCTTCATTGCTCATCTGATAATAATGAATGCGATTCCCATGAACGCCCTAACATTGTGATCTCACATTAACAGACAATTATAAGGAAGATATACAGTTGATGTCATACATTATATCAAAAACAAATCCTATGCCTTGCAAGTGAGACGCGTTTAGTTGAGGTAGTCAACGCACAATCGCAACAAGTGATGTTTATTCGTCAAACCAACGCCATTAGAATCGAATAAGCAGGTGAAAGGTTCGGAGCCCATCGGCTTTGTTACAGGAGTCGCTCAACGGAGGCAAGCGAATAATTGCTCTACATACAAAAAAATCATTGTTATATAACATGTGATTTCTCTCTGTGATTAAACCACGTGCCTATAAATAAGTGAAGCACTTTGCATCCGGACACAAACACTTCCGAGTGGTCCACCAACTAATATCCAGCAAGATGTTTTGTAAAGTGAGTATTAGTGAAATTGTGTGATAAAATTTGCCACAACATGTAGCAGCATTCCGACGAAATGATATGCATATAATTTTGTTATCTGTTTCAGATTATATTAACAATAACCTTAATAAGTATGTGTTGTGGAGCACCGCCATCATATCCACAAACGAAATCAAATACAGCTACTTATTCGCACAAATTTGTCAGGAAAGATGTTCCACTTGCTTATGAATATAGTGCGGCACATCATTATAAACCGAAGAAATTAGAGCCCGTTGAGAAAACACAAGAAAATGATTCGAAGAATTATAATGAGTTTTCTTATAGGCATGAGTCATTTAATGACGTTAACTCAATGAGAGATGAGCTGACCTTCCAGCCTCATAACAAAACAATACAATTTGCTCCTTTACCTCCAGATCCAAGAGAACATACGCATCCGCCAACACCTGTATTGTATACTTCAATCATCCCTGAATCAGTTTCTGAATATGAAAAGTATGAATCGACTGAATCATCATTGAATTTGACACCAAAGCGTTTCCCTGCCGATTTTAAGAATATTCTTCCTAGTACTTATAAGCCACATTTAAACCATGCAGTTAAAATGTTTCATTCTCACCATTCACATATACGGCCCAATCACTATAAGACTATGAATTCGCAAGCAGTAGTGGAAACTAGTACAACACCAATGTTCGAAGTGGTAATATAATGATTTTTCCTTTTTTTCTATGTGCAATATGAGTATGTGACGTCTGACTACACAATTTAATCATCAACATGTTTTATTTGCAGGCGGGCATGCGTAATTTGGCAATTTTCCACCAACTCCTGCAGGATCAGCAGCCTACACAGATCATCACGACAACGACTGAGAATCCAAAAATGTCTCATGTCATTAACCTCGGTTTCAGCGTTTTAAACAAGTAAGTCGTATTAATAAACGAACTAAAATACCATTTAATTACGCTTACGGTAGATACTTTAATAATGTAACAACTGCCGAGTATAGCGTACCTATAGTATTTGCGGTGTAAGATGATGACGTAATTAATAACGTTTGCAAGTGGCGAGGTATAGGTACGCCTTACTAATCAAAAATTATGTTTATTTTTTATTAGCTTTCCTTTTGGTCATGGAAGTTTGTTTAATTTATTAGAATTTATTTATTTTTTACTTTTTTATGTAGGAAATGTATTCTTAGGCCCACTTACACCGATCGAGATTAGCGATTTAATCCGGATTAACGCATCATTTTGTATGGTATTTGACAGCTTAATCTAAATTAACTCGCTAATCTGCTGCTAATCTTTAACGACATCAATAAGGGAACATACTAAAAATGATTTCAAATGACGAGATTTTTCTTATCGTTTTGTTTCAGACAAGGAATCCCCTTCCAGATACCACACGGTATAAGTAATCAATTTGAACAGATCCCGCGAATTTACTATCATAACCAGTACCACGTTACACCAAAGAAGCTGGCAAGACTTCAACCGCACACACGCTATAATCACCAAGTCCGCATGAATGAACCTAGACATATGATTTAAGCACTGTGGATAGAAGTAAATAATTGTACCTAGCTAGCCAAGATGCTGTACAACGTCGTTCCAAACGAAAACTCGAAACTTGGCTGAAGGCTGGCTACCTTCCAAGTCTCTTCCAAGTCATCAGTTTCTTTCAGATCATTGCTCTCCAGTTCAATAGGACATTACCTATAATGGGCATTACCTTCTAAATGCAATAAAATAAAAGCAATACCTTCTAATCGCCACGCTAGGCAAGCAGGTTGACAATCGTAGTAGTTGATGACGCTGATGCTTATCATCAATCTTCAATAAATAAATGGGCAGTGACACTTTAATCCCTTAGTTGTCTCTTACGCCACCGACGGGAAGAGTTCGGGTGTTGAAAAATGTATTTTTCCCCTCACTAGCTCGTAAAGCGCTCGTTTATCGTTTAATACGAGCGGGTAAAAACGCTTTTTACACTGTTGTGAATAAAGTAATTTGACATTGCTCTAATTCCTATAGCCCCCCCCTACTGCCTAGTATAAGTGGATCTGTATGACCGTAGTAAACATGCGCAATCGGAGCTCACATGTTAAATTGGTCGTTCTCATGGGTGACTTTGTAAGCCATTGGCTATATTTAAGTTCCAGAAGTAACTCTATTCTACGATACGTTTCGACATTGAGTTTTAAATGGTTTCTTTAAGTTAATTTAGTTTTGGATGAGATTCTTAATCATATTTCCTCGCGATAGTGAGGGGAAAAAAGTTGTATTACACTTGGCGGCAAAGTTTGTTCAACTCTCGTGCCTTGAGACCTTCGAAATGCTCAAGATTCTAGTTTTTGAACGCTCGTGGCTCAATTTTGGAATCTTTCGCTCAGTTAAACAACAACTTTGCCCCCTTGTATAATAAATAACTATTTACTCTGTGCAGCACATGGCCATCATCTATGAGAATACCAATTTTCAAACTTTTTGTCACTCGAGATCCCGAAGCCAGTAGAAGTGATAGATCGAACGTTAAGTGACTTGTTCATTTTTCACAAATTATTATTCTATCGTAACGTAATATCAAAATGCCAATCTCATATCTATCTAAAAATGTGTGGAAGTGATATAAAGGATGACATGATTTTTTGTTATTTCTGTCGATCCTCCTCAGTTCTCACCTAAGTCTTCAGTTGAAACCGAACATATATTCTACAGTGCTTATAAAATTACTATAAATATCCTATACATTCGTTTTTAGAACATACTTTCCATAAGACTCTTTTGCAAGAAATAGTTCGAGCAATGTATTATGCACAGAAAGTAATTTATAGAGACGCTGAAGTTCATGGCCGCAGTACACACATGGGAGAGCCTGTTCGGAAAGTAATGGCGTCTGGCAGCAAAGCACGGCAATAAGCCTCACGTGCTTTTATTTTCCGACCAAACCTTAAGGATGCTGAAGAAGATTTTGTACATAAGGCAAATATATATTTACTTATTTATTTTAAATTTAAGTATGTTTGGCTATTTGTTAAGAAACTTATTAGTTAAGTAAGTTTTAATGTAATAAAATAAGTACCTAATCTTATCTTAAACCGTTTATTATTTGTTACTCACTCGTCTTCCACCTGCTCTCATGACCTCCCAAGTATACTTCTCTGAACTGCTAGATCGATACACTGGGAGAACTACCTAAGCCCTAGATCTGTCATGCCCCAGGGTATTGACCTGCCGTGCCGACAGAGCACTTAAAAAAGCCTTTATATCATCCGACCAGGGACCCAATGTTTCTACTGCAAGCGCTGCAATCTTGTATTCTTTAAGTTGCTGCGCTTGAGAATCTGAGGCTTGTCAGTTACAGCGCCGGTCTGTTTGCGAGTTGCCTGTATGTGGGACTGCGCAAAGGCGTCGACGCACGTGGCGTCCCAGACCAGTGCCCTGAGCACGTCACGAAAGTGGCTCCATCACTTGCTATCGTCTCTTACCTACGGGTACTGTAATATACTTAGTACTGCGGGGATAGAAACGGTGGCAACGGTGGAACGGAGGACCAAATCGTTTATGGTACCATGGCGAAATAAACGGCCGGCGCTTTTTATACATGAAAGGACCTAATTAATATTACGTGATAATCGGTGAGGCTTTTATAGCACTTAAATTACTCAATCACGAGTATTCTTACTTTTCAATAGATATTTTATTGAACACACATAATATAATATGTACATAATACTGTGGTTTTCTCATGAATGCCATGGCGGAACTGGACCAAATTAAAATGGGACCATTAAGCATGTACATGACAAATGGACGAATAGCTCAATATCGAGCCAAACGGTTTCGATAAAAAAACTGTATAATTATAACGAATGAATGATGGCTCAGTGTGAGGAATATTATAACATTTTTCAGCTAATCATCATCATCAATCAATCATCTTTTAATGTATCATATAAAATGCAACCGAATAGAGGCCAAGAACCAGATAGGCATACATACTAAAGCATTTTGTTATTCTGAGCTGAATCGGAGGCCTTTGATTAGCTAGATTGAAAAAAATAGCAACGCAAATGATACATTAATTCTCATAACCAAACGACATAAGATCACACTAACTAAGCTGTATTAGTTAGTACTAATTTCAATCTCAGAAAAGTCCCGTTCTATCAAAACAATGACGTCAGCTAATATTGACTGAGACTGATATGATGAGCAAATCGTAAACTGACTTTAGATAACGAAGTGAGCATTTTGGTCGTGTGGGTCAAATTAAATAGCTTCATTACTACAAGTAATAAAAAATGTAAACAAATTACAGGTCTTCCCCTTTTCTTTGTGATGAGTAATTGTCTGGGTAAGAACCCTCGTTTCCTTGTACTACGGTATATAAACTAAGCACTGATTCTTAATATTCAGTTTATCCCAAGTATCAGAGAAGCACTCAAGATGTTAAAACTAACTATCGCGTTGGGGGTTCTCCTAACCGTGTTCGTTGTCGGTTCAACCAGTCAAAGAATAATCTTACCTACATATAGACCACCAACTCGTTCTCCGTTCAGGCCTAATATTATTATTCTACCAACATACCGACCACCGAGGCGAAACCCAAATCTAGTTCGCTATGCTAGAGAAGCCAGTGATGTACTATTGTCTGACACAAATGCTTCCTTACATAATGTGCCTTCCAGTGATTCCACTTTAACGTACAACCTTGACTACCCAGAAATTAACCAAAGAAGCGCTCGCAGCGTTGATTCGCCTAGTGCCAAGCGAGGCGGTGGCAGCCCCAGAACATCCAGTGGTAGCAGAAATACTGGTGCAACACATCCCGGCCATAACAGACGCAACGCGAGGAATATACGGCTTCCCGAACTTCTTAATCCTCATCGACCAAAGCCTGTATTCCCACGACCTACCATCCCGAAGCCTGTACCTCGTATTCCGATATTAGCAAGGACTGCGCGCGATATTCAAATTCCTGGAATAAAGAAACCGACACATCGAGATGTAATTATTCCAAACTGGAATCCTAATGTTAAAAGTAATCCCTGGGATAGTCTTGGCGGTCGACGTCATAGGAGAAGTGTAGAAGTTACAACAGAAACTACGGATGACACAGCAAACGAAACTCATCTGCGAAAGAGAAGAAGTCCGAAAAAGAAGCCTCGCCGTATTGTGATTATAATAATACGTAAAAAGAAGCATTAAATTTTTCTTTCGATTCTAGTAATTGTTTTTGTATTTATTACTTGACCAACTTACTGTAAGCTAAACTATATAATACCTACACTTTATTGATATTTCGGATGTCTGTACATTATTGCAATAACAAACATTGTTAAAACATTTCAACACGGTCTGAACTATTTAATACTATTTAACCATAATTATAATTTTCTTATATGTCTAGTATACCTAAAGTTTTGTATTACAAAAAACACGTATCGTGTATAACATTGAATAAATGTATAATTTATGAGGCTCCAATGCTCGAGAATAAAATTAATCCGATAACAATATGTCTTTTTGTTTTTTATTTGCGAGAAGTGGGTCATGTCATACGATAGACAAATGTGTAAATTGACCCGGGGCAAGGTCGATTTCGACTACCACATATCAAACGTGAATATTCAGCATTAGAACAGGTTACTTTTACTAGTATAAAACAGGCAAGACCGAATTGAAACATTATCATTCACTATCTTAACCGACAGTGACAGCTAGTAAAATGTTCTCCAAAGTAAGTATTATTAAGTATTAATAAACAGTTTAAGCGAATATTTGTTCTCTCTAATTACATATTTAATAATATTATTGTTTAACTACAGGTGGTAGCTCTGTGCGCATTCGTGGCGGTTTCCCAGGCTGGTCTCCTGCCTGAACCCCACTACTCCCACGCCGGAGCAGTCTCCTCTCAGAGCATCGTCCGTCACGATGAGCAGCCTCACCACTCCGCCAAGCTGATCACCGCTCCCGTCGCCAAACTGGCCGTTGCCGCCCCCCTCGCCTACCACGCCGCCCCTGCCCCCTTGGCTTACCACGCTGCTCCCGCCATTCACTACGCTGCTCCAGTTGCTAAGGTCCTTGCCCACCACGAGGAAGAAATTGTAAGTAACTACAATATAAATCTCTTCTCAAAATAAAAACTGCAACTGTGTCCACCATAGTACTAAATTTGTACTACCTATTCCAGGCTTACCCCAAATACGAGTACACTTACTCCGTGGCTGACGGACACACCGGCGACAACAAGTCCCAGCAGGAGACCCGCGACGGAGATGTCGTGAAGGGCTCTTACTCCTTCCACGAGGCTGACGGCTCCATCCGCACCGTGGAGTACACCGCTGACGACCACAGCGGCTTCAACGCCGTGGTGCACAACACCGCCCCCACGCACGCGCCCGTCGTCGTCAAGGCCGCTCCCGTCGTCGTGAAGGCTGCCCCCGTCTACTACCACCACTAAATCGTCGGATAGTTAATATAGGAAATGTAATTTATTGTAAATAATAATATAGACATATAAATTGGAATCAGGTTTTCTTTCACTTAGGTAAATAAAAACAAATTCACACACTTGTGTTAGTAAAATACTGCATCAGAAAATGATCAGCTTTTTGAATGTTTTTTTTTTGTATAAGTAGCCATAGCTTCCATAAATTTACATTTCAATTTCACAGTACTGTGCATTGGTTGATTCAAATATTCTAACAACGTGAAAAGCTACTTAACCAAGTTAAGTTACTAACAAATTATTTTATAGATAAGTAGAACCTTTAATCGCCCCCTGTTTTTAGCCAGTTCATCTAGTACTGCTATTTATAAAGATGAGTATAACAAGCCCAAGCATGATAGGGATACCTCGTTTCGCTCCCTCGTTCTTGTAGTGTGAACGATGAACGACCAACTTCCGATACTCCATCATCGAACCAACTTATAATAATAGGTATTACATAACAACCCGAGTTACATGTGTAATAGTCATACAATTTCGACTCAATTTGTAATCGGGAATTGGCTTAAATTAAACTGGCAAGATTTGATTACCGACAAACAACATGACAGGTGAGACTAAATAAAGCTCGTACCTAAAATTCACCCAAAAATCAAAGTATTACAGTACAGATAAACTTAGTATAAAAGCCATAATACTTTCATACATTAACGAATCAATAAATAAACTATTAAGGTGCATTTAGACCAAACAAGCATTCGCTCATTCTATCCCCCACTCCACGAATTTCGTTCGTTACACAAAACGTGATTCATCGAAATTCGTTGATTTAGACGAATGACCAATGAGCGAATGCTCGTTTGGTCTAAATGCACCTTTACTTGATCTCGGATAAAAGGTACGGAGTAGACCGTCAAAAATGTCTGATGTACATCTTGTCGTTAAGTACTACAGCGCAGCGTCCTAGTAAGGTCAAGAGCAAAATTACTTAAGTTGCTTAAGTCGCCTTTAATACAAGTTGTATACAATGTAGGCAAACCGTGTGCTATATAATACTTTTAATTTCCAATTTAATACCTCTTCATTCATACAACCTTACCATTACATTACCCTAAACCACAAAAACAATAAAATACCTATTGCTAGATTGTTATTATTTCATCAAACGGTTTCACAACTTTTATTGATAATAACTTTATTAGTTTTGATTTGAAAAAACCGGCCAAGTGCGAGTCGGACTCGCGCGCAAAGGGTTCCGTACCATTATCAATTTATTATTAAAAAAATACAGTTAAATCAACCTACCTCAAAAACTATAAGAGATAATTGAATCAAACCAAAAATCGTTGATAGAGTTTATTAATGTGCATAACATATATTTTTTTTAGAATTTTATATCGCGTAGTTTAAAAAATAGAGGGGGGGGGGACACATTTTTCAGACTTTGAGAGCTGATATCTTGAAAACGATTTGCTTCAATAAAAATGAGATTTATAAACCTTCATATCATTTTCAAAGACCTTTCTATTAATACCCCACACGCTTATATACAACTAATTTTTTTTTTCTATCCCTCAGTTACATGTATGGAGGGCCCCCACCCCAATGGTTTTTTTTACAATTTAGTATCATAATCCTGTAGCGGTTTATATAACACATATTCTTACCAAATTTCGTTACTGTAGCATTTATAGTTTCCGAGTAAATTGGCTGTGACAGACGGACAGACGGACATGACGAATCTATAAGGGTTCCGTTTTTGCCATTTTAGGCAGAATTCAAGAAAATTGAATATTTAATATCGAAATAATTTGTAACCAAAAATTTTTAAAATGAAATTAAATGCAGTTTTGTTTCTTTTCAAAAATATACAAGATAATATGAGCCAAATTTTGGATTTAAGGTAGTTTCCCTCCAGAGCCCAACTTATCGTCTCACCCTGTGGCTTGTATATTATATTTGAGCGCCATAGCCGCTCCTATATATCTGATGGCTGACCATGTCCTGCTCGTACACCGCATTCAGATTAACATCATCTCGATAGTTAAACCTATTCGGAGCCAAAACTCTTTGCCAACTACTTAAAGGACCGAAGACAGTACGTGCAGATGGCTAACTTTCGGTCTGATGACTATTATACACGCTCAGGCGTGAGTCAGGGTAGCAACTTGGGACCGACGCAGTTCCTCATCATGGTCAATGATCTTTGTCACAATGTCACAGCAGCCCAACCTCATCTGTTTGCGGACGACCTTATATTAATTTTGCCAATAAGGAATTCTTCTGATTGTGAGTCGCTCCAGCAGGCAATTAATGCGGTGTCCAGTTGGAGTAAACTTAACAAGCTGGAACTGAATTCGATGAAGTGTAAAACCATCACCTTTACTCGATCGAAGTATCCCATTGTGGCGGACTACCATATTTCAGGCACCCCGGTAGAACAGGTCTCCACAATTGTAGATTTAGGGATTACATTGGACATAAGACTTGACATGCATGATCACATTGTAAATACGTGTAAGAAAGCGAACAAAATGCTAGGATTCATAGTTAGGACGGCGGCACAATTTAGGGACGTAAAAATAGCAGTACTGTTATACAACGCCTATGTTAGAAGTCGACTGGAATATAATGCTATTGTTTGGGACCCCCATGAAAAGAAATATGCGGTGATGATCGAGCGAGTTCAACGTAAATTTGCTCGATTCCTTTACAAACGTTGTTATGGGTACTACCCTACTCTGTTTCCATCCACATTTCCTTCACTGTTTGTGACAGGCATGGTGGGTTTGGACACCCTCGAGCTCCGTCGGAAGATTGCGACACTTTATCACTACTGCTTGCTCATACGGCACAGGGTGGACAATCCGGATGTTCTGTGCAAAATTAAGCTGTTTGTGCCTGACAACTACACTATCGCAGTAGGCCGTAAGGGTAGACGTGCGAGGAATCTTTTTTCCGTCACGTGCGGTGGAACCCGCACCATGCAAACTTGCAATGCACCAACTACCAGAGCCATTACCCTGTTAAATAAATTTCTCTCGCATATCCAGGACGCTGACGTATTTGCGGATGGACTGATGTCGTTGAGATCTAAAATTGTTATATTTGTTAATCAGTTCTTCGACTCATTGTGAATACATATTATATAGTAATTCTTAAGATTTCCTGACAACTTATGGTGACATTTATTCTTACATATTTTTGTGTTTGTTTTTATGATTATTGTTTATATTGCAGTTGACGTTGTATACATAGGTATATATATTTTTATTAATCTGACTGTTGACATACAAATTAAAATATTATGTATTAGTAATGTAATATCTTGCGGGCATTTTGGATCAAACTGTAAGTCCGCAAGAGTTTGTGATAAATAAAATAAAATAAAAAGAGCTCCATGAGGATATGTATAAGTAATTCGTGAAAAATCTTTAATTTCAGAAATTAGGACCCACTTATACAGGGCTTAAATATCGTAGAATAGGGTATATTGTTGAAATAAGACCGTATGTTATTTTGAAAGGTTAGTAATTCTGCATTCACAAATTTTTAAAAAATTACTTTTCTCATTTGGTAAACGAAACCACTCAAATATGAAAAAATAAATACCTCCTATTTTTATGCTGCCAATAAATACCATGAACCTAAAGAAATCATTCTTCTCAAGTTACATAAAGTGGCAACATTATAGTGTCGTCCTGTTTTCTCACGCATATTGATTTGAAAGGGACGACACTACAATGTTTGCTACTTTTTAATTTCTACTCTTTTTTGCCAGACTGTATTTGAGCATTAAATGTACAATAAAATCTATTGCAATAAAATTATGTGTTGCTGTTCATACCTCTAAAAATAGCTATTCGCTAATAAAAATAAAATGAAGTCTCTTTTTACCAAAACATTCTATCAAGAACTTTTTGAATACTTTCCCTTCATTGTCCCATAGTCTTGGAACACCCGTTATACAGTGCGGCCATTGTGAAGTAAATCTTAACAATAACTGTCTTATCAAAACATTATATCTCAAAAAGTGACACTGTTGACAGATGATGTATTGAACTGACAGCTGTCAGGATTTACTTTAAAGCGGCTGATGAGCACTGTAGTGAACGACGGTTAGAGGAGTAGAGTTAAAATTGTGATTAAAAACGTATTTTTTATCGCCACAGATTCTCAAGTAAATATATTTACAATAAATAACAGGTCCTTAACAGTAATAACAATTTAGTGGTGGTAGTAGGCGGGGGCGGCGTAAACGGGCGCAGACTTGACAAGGACGGGAGCAGCCTTGACGACGACAGGAGCGTGCGTGGGGGCGGTGTTGTGCACCACGGCGTTGAAGCCGCTGTGGTCGTCAGCGGTGTACTCCACGGTGCGGATGGAGCCGTCAGCCTCGTGGAAGGAGTAAGAGCCCTTCACGACATCTCCGTCGCGGGTCTCCTGCTGGGACTTGTTGTCGCCGGTGTGTCCGTCAGCCACGGAGTAAGTGTACTCGTATTTGGGGTACGCCTGAAACAGAAAATAATATTACTAATTATAGTACCAGGAGTAGTAGAAGCGACTTGGATTGGAGGATGTGTTAGTTTTGGTTAATTAGTATTATTTTAATTTTAAGAAAATAAATAATATTTTATGAATTATATAAAATATTACTCATTATATAACAAAAAAGAAACAAGTATTTGTTAAAGTAATTAAATTTTACACTATGAATAAATAATTTTTCGTACATTCAATACCTTTCGTTGGGACAGTTCATAGTATTATTTGTTAAATCCTAGTAGTTATGCAAACTTACGATTTCTTCCTCATACTGAGCAACGGCCTTAGCGATGGGAGCGGCGTAGTGGACGGCGGGAGCAGCATGGTAAGCCACGGGGGCAGGGGCGGCGTGGTAGGCGAGGGGGGTGGCAACGGCCAGTTTGGCGACGGGAGCGGCGATCAGCTTCGCGGAGTGTTGAGGCTGCTCATCGTGACGCACGATGCTCTGAGAGGAGACTGCTCCGGAGTAGTGGGGCTCAGGCAGGAGTCCAGCCTGGGACACCGCCACAAGTGCGCACAGGGCTACGATCTGTTCACAAAGTATTTAATTAAAAATTACAATATTTAGCCAGGTTCACTCATCACATCAATATTCTAAAAGCAAGGATACCGAAATTTAAATCAATATCCCCCTTATTCATAAACGCCTCCTAACTTAACAAGCAGGGTCGCGTTTTATAAAGTTACAATTTACAATTTTGCTGTTTGCCTCTCTTTCTAGCTAATATTGTGCGTGCTTTAAAGAGGCAAACAGCGAAATTGTGAAATGTAACTTTATAAAACGCGACCCTGCTAAGTATTGTTTGTACCTTTCGGTCTAAACAATACCCAGCGGCTTGCAAAGTTAGAAGATGTTTATGATTAGGGGGGTATATCTTTGGTGCAAGTTTGATTGCTAGCTTAGGTTTACGTCGAATCATAAGTAATAGTTCCTTAATAACCGATTTGAAATAGTATTAGTAGAGAGATATTTACTTTGGAGAACATTTTGCTACTTTCTCTGTTGTGTAGAAACAGTGAATGATAATATTATAACCGTACTGGAGCGTTTTATACTAATAAAAAGAACTAGTTTACAATGGTTACTACTCACTTTTTGACCTTGCCTCGGGTCAAATTGCCCGAGGAGCTAACGATTGTTTCAAAATTATGTAATATGAGTACATACTTTAAGGTCAACGTAAAGAGTAGGCAGCCGCGATCCACAATTGTAACTAATCGTAAAGCTTTTATAATTAAATGCATATGACCTTCAGAACGCTCCTAATTAAGCGAAGTAAATATTTTTTTCAGTAACTAGATTAGCTAGTAAGCAATTACTATATTATAAAATAAAATCAATGCGCATAATTATTCACTACACTGGAAAGTAATTGAATTTGGTAAGTTCAAAAGTAGTACAAAAGAAAACTCTATGGTAAATATAAAAAAAGCAATTAAGTTGTACAATGCCACAAGAAACAATTTTATATGTAGGATAGGTTAGTAACATTTAATTTATATTTTATATACGTATAAATTGAACGTCTTTGTTAACTAAGTCTCTTTTAGTTATTTAGCTATTAATTTTAAATGACTGGACAGTTTGAAATTTAGTTATTATTATTATTTATTTTGGGAAGTAAATTATTTTTATTATTATACATTAATATTAATTATTTATTTCATTTTTAATATTTACGGAAAGTGCTCAGTATAAAATGGGTGCAATAATTTAAATTTTCTAAACAATATTCACATTATTTGAGCCGTTCACTAAAAGTTGTACACGATTAAGACAGATGGCTAAAATACTGTTGAATTTTCTTATTTTGTATGGCTATCAATATCTTTTATTTCACATAGTTAAGAAAACCACTATCGTTATTTACAATCTTCGTTGAAAATAATTGAATTTCGTGTTGTTAAAAAGTTGGTGACAAAATAGGGAAACGGTACCTAAGTAACGTAGGGGTGCGCTAAAGTATTTATAAAATTGCAACTTAGATTATTGGAACTCCGAAATTTTTTCTTATACAATTTAACATCATAATGATCGGTATTTAGAAATAATCTTTGTTCATAATCATCATCACTTAGAATTATTTATGTTCATAATGTTGTTTTTCATATATATTTTTAGTACTAACTTTTATGTTTATATAAGTTTTCACTATAGGTACTTATTTTATGATATATACTCTAATGTTATATTTATTTTTATCTGTACTGGTTTTATGTATGAATTATTTTTGTTTAATTAAATATATATCGTACTATTACTGTAAACACTAGCTACCTGCACAAATCAGGCTGTGGCAGAGTACTGTTAAACGGGTTCCCTCTATCTGGCATAACTTTTTTTGTCCAATATGGTTAGGACATAACAGACTTGGCACAATCTATTTTGGCATCATCTTAATGAGGCAGAAACATCACTTGGCATAAATAACAATACTTCGAACATTATTTTGTCCGAAACTATCTTGGCATATCATTATTAACGCCGAGTGTTATAAGACAGGAATTATATTTTCTTTTTTTTTGGGCATATGGCCACATGTTCGAAACATGCATTTTTCGTCAGGCAGAATTTGTTGTGAGGGTGAAAATTTCTGCAGTGAGCGAGCGAAGCGAGCGAACAAAACCTTTCGGGGCAGATCCGACTCGGATAAGTTAGGTTATAGACTAGACTATATAAGGTTAGGTTATTTTTTTTTAGCAACCTAGAAAGTACTCAGCTCAGTAACACAGTAAGTAACGTACAGAATATTACTACTACCTACCTCGATTATATTGAGAGGTTGTATTGTAATTATTCCTTCTCTGTTATGCTACAACAAACTATGTCGATACTTTTTATGCACATCCAGATTATGCCTCATAATAAATAGGAGCATCGAAATTATGCTCGCATAATATTCGAACAACTCGAAATCTGCTACAACGAAATATGCTATAGTTGAGTATGCCACAGCAGTTTCTGCACAAAGCCCATTATGACTACATAGTTTGTCATATAGAATTATTCATAAAAGAATTATACCACAACAGGGTGAACCTAATGGTAAAATGTTTATAAATAAACAATTTATTTCAAATAACTTTATGGGTATAGATTAATCTACTTGACGACTTTAGGAGGATAAAATTTCGAAATAAAAATCGTTATGAACATTGTAGGTAGGTAGAAGTATAATTTTTAGTAAAAAAAAAGGATGAGATAAAATTTTCGGATTAATGATGATTATGAGTAAAAAACGGTATTAGTAAAAATATTCGAAGAAAAAATTGTATAAGTGCCAATATGGACCCGTAACGTAGTTATTCAGCGTAGAAAGATGATCTGTGACATCACATTAATGTGTTACATTTTTTATCTAAATATAATTTTATTTAATTACCTACTTGGGCTACTTGTCATTATTCATAAGAACAAGTTTACGCATTTGTATCTAGAGCAACATCAAAGTAAAATCTGATATAGCCCGCGGCAAGGTTGAGAGTGCCAAAAACTTGTCTTACTACTTACGCCTATCTTCAATTTAAAGATATGAACAACCGCAAGTATAAATATGTTGGTAAGGCTGCATGATTATCATTTACGTTTGGACCAAATCGAATCAATATGTTCTCCAAAGTAAGTTGAAAAAAGTACAGTTACTACTCGTATACATAATACATATGAGCAAAAAAATACAAATTATAAGATCCCCAATAGTAAAATTTTGATTTTACAAACAGACAGATACACGAAAAAGTCGCCCAAAAACAGGTTTAGAGTTTCGTTGGTGCAATACGCAACCCGAAAATTTGCCGATCTCATGAATTCTCACATTTATTTTTCTTATTTGATACAGATTGTAGCCCTTTGCGCCTTCGCGGCTGTAGCCCAGGCAGGTCTCCTGGTTGAGCCGCACTACTCCTCAGCCGCCGCCGTCTCCTCGCAGAGCATCGTGCGCCACGACCAGCCCCAAGCCGTGGCCCACAAGCTGGTGTCTGCCCCCGTCGCCTACCAGGCTGCTGCCGCTCACTTCGCCTACAACGCCGCCCCCGCCCATATTCAATACCACTCCGCTCCCGCTCCCGTGACCTACCACGCCGCTCCCGCTCCCATCGCGTACCACGCTGCTCCCGCTGCCGTCCAGTACTCTGCCCCCGTCGCTAAGGTTATTGCCCAGGAAGAAATCGTAAGTTACTCGTATCATATAAACTTTTTCAACCTTATGTTAAACTGTCTAGTCGGGCTACTTTTAATCTTGTAATTTTAATCGAATATTGGCTTTCAGGCTCACCCCAAATACGAGTACACTTACTCCGTGGCTGACGGACACACCGGCGACAACAAGTCCCAGCAGGAGACCCGCGACGGAGATGTCGTGAAGGGCTCTTACTCCTTCCACGAGGCTGACGGCTCCATCCGCACCGTGGAGTACACCGCTGACGACCACAACGGCTTCAACGCCGTGGTGCACAACACCGCCCCCACGCACGCGCCCGTCGTCGTCAAGGCCGCTCCCGTCGTCGTCAAGTCTGCCCCCGTCTACGCCGCCCCCGCTTACTACCACCATTAAAAACCGTTTTGTTCAAATAATACCAAAGATGTAATAGTTAACCTGTATATCGACGAATATTTATTTCATGCAAATTATGCAAATAAACACAAAGTGTCAAAAAAAAATGTTTTATTATAATTCCATATCCAATTGTTTTGTTGTCCTCACCATTCTATTTGAACATTAAATTGTAGCATAGGTATTATTACTTAAAATACCTAATTAAAAACGTATTCACAGAACACAATTCAAGTATTTATTCTAAAACACATTTTTATTTAAGCGAACCGTTTTCGGCACACAATTTTTAAGATTTTGGTTAGATTAAATTATGTCTTAAAGTTTTTGAGATAGGGTGATTTAACTATTTTTTATCATAAATTGATAATGATAATGCTACGGAACTCCTTGCACGCAAGTCCAACTCACACTTAGCCGGTTTTTATTCATACTATTGAGGCAGGATACTCAAGAAGAGCATTACAAATATTTCTCCTGCTTTTTTGGAAAATAAATTACCTATACGAATCCAATTATTTTTCACAAGTAGACAAAAGTATCAGCGAAAATCGCCTGTTGAAAAATTAATCGTTGTTTGTCATCAATGTCATCATCACTCTCTGAGCTCCACTTGACAATCTAGGTACATCCAAAAAGCACGAGGATAACAAGTTAAGTCTTATATTTTTGACAGTTCTTACCGTTTATCCTCGAGTAAATGGCATAATATTGGATTGTGTAAGTGGGCCTTAAAGTGAATAAATTAATAAACCAAGTGTAGGGTAGCCGAAAATAATGCACATTATTCTGAACCAACACAAAGACATTATGTTTAAATGCAAGACCAAGAGCATGACGGGCCATGCTCAGTGTTGGGTTCAGTGGTTATTCAAAAATGCCTTAATTTGGAGAAATGCAAAAGTATATTGTAATTATGTGGCAGAAGACCAGCCCGTGACACCGCTAAAAAGTCATTTTTAGTTAATGGCCTTACTGTTTATATTTTAAAGACAAACGGGTCTTAATCGCGTAAACTTACGTTTAATTATATCCTGGCTTACGTTACGCGACGTTACGTTTACGCGATTAAGACCCGTTTGTCTTTAAAATATGAGTGATAATCGTGAAAGTTTAAATCAACATATGGCCTTACTGTTTGCTTAGAAGATAGGATCCCTGGTTTGGACCTGGCACAACTACCGAAACAACCAGCCAAGAGCTTGTCGGGCCATGCTCAGTATAGTTCCGTAGTTATTCGATAACAGCTGGGCCGATTATGTTAAAAATAGGTAGTTTTATTTTAAAGTATTTAATAGCCCACTATCCACGATTTAAAAAAAATGTTTTTCAAGTTTTTATTCTACCACCTGTTGGCATTATTAATAAATGTACCTATACCTGTACCAAATTACAGCTTTCTAGCACTAACGGCCACTGAGCTATGCTGTAGACAGACGGACAGACGGATATGGCGAAACTATAAGGGTTCCTTGTTTAGTACGGAACCCTAAAAAGGAATAACTTACATCCATTTCTTCTCAAAATTATATGGATGGAAAATTTTAGTGCTTTGATGTTGTTTGCAAACAATACAATATATTGTATAGGTACTAATATTTATGACGAAACCTGTGCCGCGTAGACAGACAATAAATATACTTAGTTTGATATTTAGTTATAAATCGCTAGATATTCTATTGTTTTTAATGTTTACTCCATATATTAAAAATATGTGTATACACTAAAGTAAATAAAACTAGACTGAGTAGTCACGAATTTTATATTACATACAATATTTTCTAAGAATAAATAATATTTCTTATAAATTAAATAATAACTTTAGTGGTGGTAGTAAACGGGCGCAGACTTGACGATGACGGGAGCGGTCTTGACGACGACGGGCGCGTGCGTGGGGGCGGTGTTGTGCACCACGGCGTTGAAGCCGCTGTGGTCGTCAGCGGTGTACTCCACGGTGCGGATGGAGCCGTCAGCCTCGTGGAAGGAGTAAGAGCCCTTCACGACATCTCCGTCGCGGGTCTCCTGCTGGGACTTGTTGTCGCCGGTGTGTCCGTCAGCCACGGAGTAAGTGTACTCGTATTTGGGGTATGCCTAAAATAGAAAGTAGCTTTAAAATATTGTCATAATTTTAATTTATCTGAAATAGGCACAATGTAAAGGCTGAATGTGTATATTCAAAATTGTTTCAAAGTCATTTAAAATACTTACGATTTCTTCCTCGTGTTGAGCGACGACCTTAGCTACGGGGATGGCGTAGTGTACGGTGGGGACAGCGTGGTAAGCGAGGGAGGCAGGGGGGGCGGTGACGGCCAGCTTGGCAACGGGGGTGGCGATCAGTTTGGCGGGCTGATGGAGCTGCTCATCGTGACGCACGATGCTCTGAGAGGAGACTGCTCCAGAATAGTGGGATTCGGGCAGGAGACCAGCCTGAGACACGGCCACGAGCGCGCATAGGGCCACGATCTGTACAGTAAATATTTTTTTGTGAATGGTTTTACCATCTTATGAACTTTTACTAAAAATAATTCAATAATAAGGTTTTAGTCTTATTAGGAAGCCCTTTTTGCGTTTATAACATGTTTAAGTATGAACGACATACTCTGAAATAAATTATATTCATAATTAGTCCAAGGTTACTTGTAGTACTCGCTTGTCGTTGCCTTATGTCGCGATCTGTAAAGCCTAGATAAAAAAAATAAAAAACAAACCTGGCAACATTATGGTCACCCGATTGTCATTCACTTTTCCGCGCCTTAAACGCGAGTCGTTAGAAAACGTTATTTAAGTAAAATATTTGTGTTTTTAAGCCTAATTGCAGCATAAAGTTTATAAAACATGCCTAAAAGAAGAAATGAAACAGAAGAAGAAAGAAGATTACGGAAAATTCAAAAGTTAGAAAGGAAAATCGAAAAATACAAGGACGCTCTGCCGTGTAAGTTACACGTGTTACATGTTATGTGTATACTATACACAACGCCAATGCTTATGACATAATATGTTATATTATGTCCCTTTCCCGTTGGGAAAGAAGATCTTTTTGAGATAATTTGGTGCTTTTTGGTCAATTGAAAAAATTATAACCTTAAAATGATACACGACTTTTCGGGTACCGAAAAGTCGCTTCTCCCGTTGGGTGAAGTTATTTTCTGTTGTAACTTTAGTTACACAATAGTAAAAAAACAGTTTGTTTTCTATCCTTTTAGCCTTTCCGTTGGAAAGAGGCACTCTAAAATGTGGGTTATTTACCTACGAGCGAGCTTAGGATAGCCAACTTTTGGTACCTAGTCCATATGACTCCTCTGATTAGTTATGATCATTTTCAGCTTCAGATCCTGAAGTGGCCTCAATTCTTGAGGAAAGTGTGTCGGAAGAGAGACAAGCTGGGGAGGAAAATTTGGTTCTAAACAACCATAATGAAGAAAACAATACAGAATATGAAGAAATTCAAATAGAAAAACTGAAGACGCAGCAAGAGCAAAATATACAAGAAGACTTGAAAGAAAATGAAGAGGAGGATCTACCTCAAGACATCCTTGCAGCACTGGGTGAGATTGAAGACAAAGATGTTTATAATGAAGATATAAAACCAGAAGTGGTAAAAATTATATCAAATATATTAACAAACGGATTGGAAAAAGAAGTTCATGAAAACCTTATCAAGGCTATCAAGATCCCAAGAAACGCAAAACTCCTTGATGCTCCAAAATTGAATAATGAGCTATCAGGTTTGCTTTTAAATTCAATGTCAAACCGTGACAATTTACTCAAAGATAGACAACAAGACCTTGGCAGAGGAATTGCCCTCATTACTCAAACAATACACAATTTGACTAAACCGGATTTTGACAAACTAGAGACTATTAAAAATCTTAGCAACAGTTTAAGGTTGCTTAGCAACCTACACCACCAATATACACAGATTCGCAGAAAATTGATTGCGCCATACCTAGACAAATCATTAACAAAGAACCTTAATGAGAATAAAAGGTCCGAATTTTTATATTCCCAACTAGAAGAATCTGTGAAGACCTCATCGGCTATGAAACAAACAATGAATATTCTCAAACCAAATTCAAAAAACTACCAACCCCGACGGCAGAGCAACCAACCACCAGCCAACCGACAGATAAAACCCCTGGGGAACTCCAATTACAAACAAAACCAATACCAAGCCGGTCAGTCATTCAAACCATATCAGCCGTACCAGTCGTATCAACGCAACCAACAAGCACGTCACCAACAGCAGACAAAAACAGCCCGTCGGCCACCAATCACCAACCGAGGTCGTGCAAAATACCCCTAAAGGTAAAGTTTGCTGGCAGATTATTACATTTCCACAAGTGCTGGTCACATATTACAAATGACCCATTGATACTAAGCTGGATACGAGGATACTCTATCCCTTTTACCATTATTCCAGAACAATCTAGTGTTCCTCACAATGACACATTTAATAGTACCGAACTTAAGATTCTTAAAGAAGAAATTCATAAGCTTACAAAAATTGGAGCAGTTAGCCAATGTCAACCAATTAATGGTCAATTCCTATCTAAAATTTTTACAATTCCTAAGAAAGATGGCACACATAGATTTATTCTTAATTTAAAAGGTTTGAACAAATATGTCACAACAAATCATTTTAAGTTGGAAGATATAAGAACTGTGTGTAAATTAATCACAGTCAATGATTTTATGTGCACCATTGACCTAAAACAGGCATATTACTTAATACCTATCAAACATACACATAAAAAATATCTAAGATTTTTGTTCAAGAATAATTTGTATGAATTTAATTGTCTTCCATTTGGTCTGTCATCGGCTCCCCTAGTCTTTACAAAACTTTTAAAACCAGCTTTAGAATCACTAAGGAGCCAAGGTATTCAAATTGTCATATATCTCGATGATATAATCTGCCTCGGGAGCTCATATGAAGAATGTCTAAAGAATACCCGGACAACTTGCAACTTATTGAAATGTTTAGGTTTTATTATTAATAATGATAAAAGTTGTACCATTCCATCCCAAGAAAGAGAATATTTAGGTTTTATTATCAACTCTAGAGAACTGACTTTAAGCCCTACACCAAAGAAACGCTGTAAAATATTTTCTTTAATACAACATTTTTTAAAGATTGACTCATGCTCTATTAGGGAATTGGCAAAATTATTAGGAAACTTAGTATCAGTCTGCATAGCAATCCCTTTTGGATTTGTTTATACAAAACTTTTGGAGAGAGAAAAATTCTTAGCTCTAGAGCATCACAATGATAATTTTGAACAAACTATGATTGTTAGTGAACAAGTTAAAAAAGATTTGATGTGGTGGAAACAAAATATTTTAGTAAAAAGTAGTCACATCAAACAATATAATTTTGTGTTGGAAATATTTTCAGACGCCTCCCCTGTAGGGTGGGGGGCATATTGCAATGGCCAAAGTACACAGGGAAACTGGGCCGAATGGGAGAGTAAACAACATATCAACTATCTTGAACTAGTAGCGGCTTTCTTTGCTCTAAGATGCTTTGCCATTGACCATTATGACTGTGAAATACTTCTTAGAATAGATAACACAACTGCTATAGCCTATGTTAATCGTATGGGTGGAGTACAATATCCTTTACTGAATAATATTTCTAGAAAAATATGGGAATGGTGTGAGGCAAGAAACATTTGGATTTTTGCATCTTACATTAAATCAAGAGAAAATGTAGAGGCAGATTTTCAATCACGCAACTTTAATATAGATACAGAGTGGGAACTTTCTCAAAGTATCTTTGATACTATTACTAAGAAGTTTGGCATTCCAGAATTAGATTTATTCGCATCACGAACTAATCATAAATGCAGTAACTATATATCATGGCATAGGGATCCATTTGCATTGAATATTGATGCCTTCACAGTTAAGTGGAATACTATTTTCTTTTACGCTTTCCCACCTTTCGGAATCTTACTTAAGGTACTCCATAAGATTAAATCAGAAAAGGCCACAGGGATTTTAGTATTCCCGTTATGGCCATCACAAGTTTGGTATCCACTTTTAAAATCCATGGTGATATCGGAGATACTACACTTTGGACCATCTGAAAATCTCCTCATGTCTCCTTTCAGAACACTACATCCACTTCGGAAGCAACTTACCCTGGCGGCGTGCATATTATCAGGGAAGCCTTTAAAAGAAGATCTATTTCGGAGCGTTCAGTAGACATAATGATTGCCTCTCTGACTAATAATTCCCTAAAACAATACAATAGCTGTTTACGTCAATGGTGGACTTATAGCAAATCTCATAATATTGATATATATAATGCATCTATTCCCATCATTATTTCATACTTAACAAATTGCTTTGAAAAAGGTTACTCTTATCAATCACTTAATTGCCATCGTTCTACATTATCCCTAATAATTGGAAACCGCGTCGGTACCGATGAACGAATCAAACGATTATTCAAAGGATTTTATAGGTTACGTCCTACAAAAGCCAAGTACAATAATATTTGGAACCCACAGATTGTGCTTACATACTTAGAAAATTTACATCCCACCGACAGTTTACAACTAGAAATAATTACTAAGAAGACGGCTATGTTATTAAGCTTAGCAACTGGTCAAAGAGTCCAAACTCTTTTTCATATAAAAACGAATAATATAGAAATTACCTCACTAGCTGTTACAATTTTTATAACAGACATATTGAAAACCTCAGGCCCCAGAAGACCTTCTCCAAAGATTGTCCTACCTTACCTACAGAATAAACCTGACATATGCCCAGCCAAGACTTTAATTAAATATTTAGAGATAACTCAAAGTCTTCGGCAACAAGACCCCTCACTCAATAATCTTTTTCTAACTTTTAAAAAACCTATCAAGGAAGCCTCTACACAAACCATTAGTAGATGGCTTCGACAAATTATGAAGGACAGCGGGATTGATATGTCTAAATTCTCAGCACACTCAACCAGGCACGCATCATCGTCTAGAGCTCTCAGAGAAGGTCTTACTGTTGATAGTATATTGAAAGCAGTAGGGTGGTCGACAGGGTCTTCCACATTTGCGAATCATTATAACAGACCTCTGGTTAATGACAACCATGATCAAGTACGGTTTACTCGAGCAGTTCTTGGAGATTAAATTGTTATGTTGATTAAATATTTATATTTTTTCTAACTGTTAAAATTTAATTGTATTTGTACTAAGTAGGTACATTTTATGGTCTCAAAGATTAGACTGATATACTATAATTATTACCTGTGTAAGACAAAGAGTCTTTAAGTATGTTATTTTAATTATATAATTTGAGAAGATCTCTAATTTAGTTTAAACTTTGGTTCTGGTCCTTATACCTAATATTATGGATCTCATTCGATTAAGAAAGTGATATTCTTATGATATAGAAATAAGGATGTAACTATAAATTCTATGTTTCATGATTCATGAATAAATATAAATGTTGATTTTAAAGAAGAATTATGTTTATTGATCTTCTCTAAACATCTACAAGTAACCTTGGACTAATTATGAATATAATTACAGGATTAAACGAACTTACCTGAAGTGAAGTTCTATCCTGATTATATGAAGTAATTAGTCCAAGGTAGGAAATTCCCGACCTCCCAAGTTAACACATTTGTTAAGCTTGTTCCCTACTATACTAATTAACTCTGAACTTAATGACAATCGGGTGACCATAATGTTGCCAGGTTTGTTTTTTATTTTTTTTATCTAGGCTTTACAGATCGCGACATAAGGCAACGACAAGCGAGTACTACAAGTAACCTTGGACTAATTACTTCATATAATCAGGATAGAACTTCACTTCAGGTAAGTTCGTTTAATCCTGTAATTGTTACTTATCAAGTCAAAATCGTAATTATTTTTTAATTGTTATCTCTCTGCTCAGTTTTTATTTTATTCTTATGTACGTAAATAAGTAAGTACTAAGTAGTTAATTAAAAAATACATTAAACTTACTTTAGAGAACATTTTGCTTTCTCTGTTATGTATGAACAGTGAATGATAAACCTACAATTGCGCGCACGCGTTTTATACGTATTTATAAAAACTAGTTTAGTTATTGCTAACTATTTGACCTTGTCATGGGTCAAAGCGTTTGTTAGTCGTATACCTCGAAATCACAAAATTCTTGTAGCTTTTCACCTATTCGCGTTTCGCCGCGATAGCGTATTTTTTTGTTGCATGAAATATCGGTGGTATATTTTGTTACTCGCATATATTTTTAGCATGTATTATTAATAGCCTATTTAGTTAGCCGCATTTATTTTCAATAGATGTTTGCAACAGTAGCAAATTAATACAATAATACAGAAATGTTCCCTCCGGGTGAACTTGATTTATTTAAAACTCACGAACCTTTCCGCTCCAACGGCCATCGGTTCTACGCCGCCCACTGCCACTTAAGTTTCTGCGATCCGGAGACCTATATCTTTTACTTTGGTTCTGCGCGATATGTAATAACGCGTTACAAGCAAATATCTATTGAGGTGAAAAGCGATTACAATGAAAAAAGGCAAGAAAGTTAATATGCTAAGAATTTTGTACACCATTGTAATTGGCTACCAGAAATAATTCTACTAGAAAAAAAAACTGTTAAGAAATTTTGAGATCGCGGCGAAACGCGAAAATTTGAAAAGCTACAAGGATTTTATGATTTCGAGGTATACGACTAACAAACGGGTCAAAGTGCTGCTGTCACAAATGGAGGTACCAATATTAGAAAACACTGACAAGGGGCTTCAACTTAGCTAATTAAGTAAGCTAATTCTTAATTCATGATTTAGCTAAATCTACAGAATTAATAAATGTTATAATATTGCTAGAATGTAACAACCTTTAGATTCCTGACATTAGTGTCGCTACAAACCGCTTACATATGTCAATATACGCGTAACGTCATGTATCTATAGTCATGACAGTGTGCATTGGCATCCTACAAGAACGAGAAATTGATATCTTTGTTTATAGATAATCAAAAAGTATATTTTGTTTTAGACTTGGTACTTCCTTTTGCACAGCATAGAATTCATGTATTCTATGCCTTATGATTTTGAAATTGTCTCTCCCACACAATTATCAAAATCGTCTGTTTGTATTCTGTTACGCTGGTTTTTTTGGCTATACGTTTAATTGTAAAACAATTTATTAATTTTGAAAAAATATATTTGTAATAAAATATGTAAATATATGAAGTTCTTAAAAATACCTAAAACGAATTAATTACTACGTTTAGTAGTAGCACCAGAGCTGCCTCAAATAAAAAGAAGATTTTGAAACCGTAAGTGTTTAGTACTTAAATCAAAACACTAACCAATTCAGACGACCGCACTGTAAAATTTCAGTACCGCTCAACAAGAAATTTTCAAAATATTGTTTACCGGAATATAGCTCAATATTGCGTCTTTCTTCTGCTACAGTATTATTTTGTTTTAGTTTATACTTTATTATTATTTTTTTATTATTATTATGTATTTATTAAGAGTACTACATAGTTCTTAATTAACAAAAGTCCTGTAAAACTGTTGAGACAGTTTGTCTACAGGAAGTCTTAAGATATACATGGACAATCTTACACTATTAACATTCTTAAACTAATATACAACATGACATTATATATTTCTATTCTTAAGCAAATGACAAGATATTAACCTTGGCTCTAACAATATTAATTTTAAGGTAATGTATCTCATAAATATTTTTTAAGTTTTCTTTTAAATGCTCGTACATTATGTTCAGTTCGGATCTCTTCAGGTATACTAGTTAGAATATAAGGTAAGCGTTTTTTTAAAGTCCTATCTCCATAGTAATTATTGACTCTAGGTACATTAAATTTACCCAAGGATACAGATCTTGTACCATGCTCATGAGTAGTGCGACATAGGCTATGCTCGTGATTGCCGTGGTTGTTAATTGCCAAAATATATTTATGTTTTAAAGTAACTGGGAGAATTTTACAGATTTTAAAAAGTTTTCTATAGTCGTTTTTACAATTATTTTTAATTTTATTGGGTACTAGTAGTTTTAAAAATCTTGTTGGCGACATTCGATGAATTCCAACGTCTGACAATACATAGGAATTTGCTAGGTTAAATAACTATGTTTTGTTTACTCTCCGCTCAAATGTTTTATAAATAATAGACTAAAATTTTACTCTTGGTTTATACCAATTTAATATTTGGTATCTTCAACAGACGTCAAAAAAAGGAGGAGGTTCTCAAATCGACTGTATGGTTTTTTATTATTAAACGGTTTTTATTAACTTCACCGCGTATCAACTGTCGTCGATGCTTCAAATCTTGTGATCGATTTTTCGACCACTTCTACTGCACCGAAATCAATAAAATTTGGAACTTTTATCAAGTCCCCATGACAATGCAATATTATAATATTTGTATCCTTGTATCCTCAAAGCCTGATGCTGCAGACGTACTGCTTACCTTAACCGAGAGTGTTAGACACGTGAAAATGAAAGTATAGCATGTTTGGCATAATCAAATACTAACAGCCTGATCTTGACTTCCAACTTCTCACTCCTGATGCTGCAGTAAATAAATAAATAAATAAAATAGCCTTTATTTCTAGCTTTACAAAATTCAATAATCAATAATATTTTCACTTAAAAATTATAATAAATAAAATTTTATATTTAGGTTGGTATTCCGTAAGTAGATTAAATTATTCGCTAGATGCCCATTTGTAGGCAAAGGCCTCCTCCATTTCTTTCCATGCATCCCGATCTTTAGCCGTCCGTGTCCAGGTACCACCCGCGACTTGTGCGATGTCGTCGCTCCAGCGCGGCCGGTGCGCGGGGCGCGTGTCTTCGCGCGGGCGCCAGTGGAGTACTTTCTAGATGCTGCAGTACTGCCTACAAAAACTGCAAAGTTTATCTTTTATCGATATCTTGATTTTAAAGAAGTTCTGTAGATAATAAGTAGAAACATGCGAATTTAATACTAACATCCAACTCCTCAAATCTGATACTCCAGTGTTACTGCCTGCCACAACCGCTAGGTTTAGCGATATGTAGATTTTGCGGTACTGCTTTAGATATTTGGTAGAAACATACGGACTTAATTATCATCATCAACATCATCATCATCATCATATCAGCTGAAAGACGTTCGGTGAATATAGCCCCCCCCCCCCCCCCAAAGATTGCCACAAGGACCGGCCCTGTGCCATCCGCATCCAGCGACCCTCACCAGGTCATGAGTCCACCGTGTGGGGGGCCTACCCACGCTGCGCCTTCCGGTACGTGACCGCCACTCGAGAACCTTACCGCCTCAACGGCCACCGGTTCCACGCAATCCACGCGCGACGAGCCCCGCCCACTTTAGTTTAGCGATTCAAAGAGCTATATCGGTTACTTTGGTTCTGCTGCGGACGGTCTCATTTGTAATCCGATCTCGCAGAGAGACTCTTAGCATAGGCCTCTCCATTGCCCTTTGGGTGACTTTGAGCCTTCTTATGAGGCCCATTGTAAGCGACCACGGTTAAGTACCGTATGTCATTGCTGCGGCCCTCCGGCTGATAGACTCATAGGGTGACAGCGTGAGTGATTCGCGCAGGGCGAACCGTCGGACCTGCGGCCCTCCAGCTGATAGAGTGACAGCGTGAGTGGTTCGCGTAGGGCGATCAGTCGGGCCTACGACCCTCCAGCTGATAGAGTGACAGCGTAAGTGAATCGCGTCGGGCGAGCTGCCGGGCCTACGGCCCTCCATCTGATAGAGTGACAGCGTGAGTGGATCGTATAGGGAGAGCCATGAGGCAGGCGGCCCTCCAGCTGATAGAGTGACAGCGTGAGTGAATCGCGAAGGGCGAGCCGTCGGGCCTGCGGCCCTCCAGCTGATTGAGTGACAGCGTGCGTGGTTCGCGTAGGGCAAGCCGTCGGGCCTACGGCCCTCCAGCTGATAGAGTGACAGCGTGAGTGTTCGCGTAGGGCGGGCCGTCGGGCCTGCGGCCCTCCAGCTGATAGAGTGACAGCGTGAGTGGTTCGCGTAGGGCGAGCCGTTGGGCCTACGGCCCTCCAGCTGATAGAGTGACAGCGTGAGTGGTTCGCGTAGGGCGGGCCGTCGGGCCTGCGGCCCTCGAGCTGATAGAGTGACAGTGTGAGTGGTTCGCGTAGGGCAAGCCGTTGGGCCTGCGGCCCTCCAGCTGATAGAGTGACAGCGTGAGTGGTTCGCGTAGGGCGAGCTTTCGGACCTGCGGCCCTCCAGCAGATAGAGTGACAGCGTGAGTGGTTCACGTAGGGCGAGCCGTCGGGCCTGCGGCCCTCCAGCTGATAGTGACAGCGTGAGTGAATCGCGTAGGGCGAGCCGTCGGGCCTGCGGCCCTCCAGCTGATAGAGTGACAGCGTGAGTAAATTGCGAAGGGCGAGCCGTCGGGCCTGCGGCCCTCCAGCTGATAGAGTGACAGCGTGAGTGGTTCGCGAAGGGCGGGCCGTCAGGCCTGCGGCCCTCCAGCTGATAGAGTGACAGCGTGAGTGGTTCACGTAGGGCGGGCCGACGGGCATTCGGCCCTCCAACTGATAGAGTGACAGCGTGAGTGATTCGCGTAGGGCTAGCCGTCGGGCCTGCGGCCCTTCAGCTGATAGAGTGACAGCGTGAGTGGTTCGCGTAGGGCGAGCCGTCGGGCCTGCGGCCCTCCAGCTGATAGAATGACAGCGTGAGTGAATCGTGTAGGGCCAGCTGTAGGGCCTGCGGCCCTCCGGTTGATAGGCTGACAGCGCAGGTGGTGGTTTGCGTAGGACGTGCACTCGGACCTGCGGTCCTCCAGTTGATATACAGAGAGTGTGAGTCTCTCGGATTCACGTAATGCGTGCCATAGTGCCGTCGGGCCTATGGCCCTCCGGTTGATAGATTGCATGGATTGACCCTTTAGGCCCTCGGATCGCGTCGGACTTTCCATCAGACCTGCGGTCCTCCGGTTGGTCGACTCAGAGAATGAGTTTATATTTTATAGTCTCAGAAATTCGACTTGTATAAAAATTTTAACTTGAAATTCTAGATAAACCAAATTGATTGATATATTCCTTATTGTCAGATCTCAGTTATCTAAGGTACTTATTTTATGAATAACACGTCCATTTGAGATACTTCGGGCATTCAAGCTTACATTAACCACGCCGAGCCTTTGGTTTTTATATGTCAATGGAGATATTAAATTTAAAAAAAATGGTGTCGGATTTCTAAAAATATCTATTCAGTAGGGATTCGCCTCCCGTAACACATAAAATAATGTCCATTACGTTTACATACGTGTCGTGATTCGTGATGAAAGCGCGAGAGTATAAACGCTACTTAGCATGCATAATTGTATTACATATTACAAACAACATCGGTATAGTATCGGAAATTAACTTAACAATTGCACTCAAAACTTGAAAATAAAATAAGTAAAAAAAGTTTTAAGTTAAACGGTTTTTATTGCACCAAAAACTAGAAAATAAAAATTTGTTATAACTAACCGTAGATGCAACTTTCTGTAGATTACTCACGTGAAACTATTATCACTGTAGTTTTCCCAAGTCGGATGCTGAAAGCCACGTTTAACCTCTATGTCAGTGGATTAAGTGTTGCCTAATCGACAACTTTTATTAAACTAAAATAAAAACGTGGGGCGTTATTATAAAGAAAGAAACATACAAGTTCAAAATATGTAATTGTAGCTTTAATTTTGCAATTAATCATCCATGTTCCATCACTTCCACAGAGGTAGAAATCAAATCTTCTTTATCAAGGCCAGAACAAAACTTATTACACTATTGATGTCTTGATTTATATGTGTGTTCTTAAATAACTATAGTGACTTAATCACAATGGCGTACGCCCCACGTTTTTATTTCAGTTTGGTAAAAGTTTCCGATTAGGTAACGCTTAAGTAATCCACTGACATAGAGGTTAAACGTGGCTTTCAGCATCCGACTTGGGAAAACTACAGTGATAATAGTTTCACGTGAGTAATCTACAGAAAGTTGCATCTACGGTTAGTTATAACAAATTTTTATTTTCTAGTTTTTGATGCAATAAAAACCGTTTAACTTAAAACTTTTTTTACTTATTTTTTTAATGTTTGTTACCTCTGAACTTTCGACTGGGTGAACCGATTTTGAAGATAACGATTTTATTAGATAGCTGATGCTTTCCAATAGGTCCCGTTTTGATTTGGTCCTGTTCTGATAATGACATCCATGAGAAAACCATATAAGTCTTAAATTTGCATTAAGCATGTGCACGACAAATGGACGAATAACTCAAAATCACGCCAACAGATTTCGATATATTTTTATTTTGGTGAATTATTACGAAGACAAACCTACAATTCTATTCTAAGTAATTCTGATGAACACTCATGTACTTATATCAACTACCTCCTTAGGGATTGCTTGTGTTAAATTGTATTATTGAAAACGTTTTTTTTATTACAAGTAAATTTTAGTGAACATTACCTAGTTAGTATTCAAATTAAGCATCAGTAAAAGTAAAACATAGTATCTCGAATGACTTTACATACTAGTGGTATCCAGAGCAAATTCACCATAGTTACACTGCATGTGAGATTTTGCTCGCGGCAAGGTTGGCTGTGCCAAAAACTTGTCATTCCACTTACACTTATCTACGCATGTACCTATAAAACAAGTAGTCACTGCTTGATATTCATCAGTTGCACATTGGGTTCTATCTGAATCAACATGTTCTCCAAAGTAAGTTGAATGTTAAGCTCATGAAAATATATAATTATAAAAAAATCCACAATACCTATAACAATCGATTTTTTTATTTATGCACAGATCGTTGCCCTTTGTGCCTTCGCGGCTGCAGCCCAGGCGGGTCTCCTGGTTGAGCCGCACTACTCCTCGGCCGCCGCCGTCTCCTCGCAGAGCATCGTGCGCCACGACCAGCCCCAGGCAGTGGCCCACAAGCTGGTGGCTGCCCCCGTCGCCTACCACGCCGCCCCCGCCCCCGTGACCTACCACGCCGCCCCCGCTCCCATCGCGTACCACGCTGCTCCCGCTGCCATCCACTACTCTGCTCCCGTCGCTAAGGTTATTGCCCAGGAAGAAATCGTAAGTTATCACATAAACATACGTTATGCCAAACTGTCTAGTCTGTCTACTTTAAATCTTGTAATATTAAACGAATATTGGCTTTCAGGCTCACCCCAAATACGAGTACACTTATTCCGTGGCTGACGGACACACCGGCGACAACAAGTCCCAGCAGGAGACCCGCGACGGAGATGTCGTGAAGGGCTCTTACTCCTTCCACGAGGCTGACGGCTCCATCCGCACCGTGGAGTACACCGCTGACGACCACAACGGCTTCAACGCTGTGGTGCACAACACCGCCCCCAAAGCCGCTCCTGTCGTCGTCAAGGCCGCTCCCGTCTATGCTGCCCCCGCTTACTACCACCACTAAAATTTGGATTGTTCAAATGATACCAAAGATGAAATTGTTAAACCTGTAAATTGTTGAATATTTATTTCATGCAAATACACAAGAAGTCTCGAAAATTCATAGTTACCTTTATTTATATTTTTCTTTCCCGTTACTATAATCGTATCGTTTTACTATCTTTCATATAATGATTATGTCATTAGTTATTATGCGTACTATATCAATAGATCCATTAAATAGTAGTTTGTTAGAAAAAACCGGCCAAGAACATGTCGGGCCATGCTTAGTGTAGGGTTTGGATTTTGTGTGAAATAGTTTTATTTTAAAGTATTGTATAAGCGCAGTATTCAGGATTATTTTCATATTTTTTGGACCCACGGAAAAGAATGGAAGGAAACAATTTTTTTTTTTTTTGTCGCGGTTATCTCCGAAAATATTAACTTATAAAAATACTTTCTTTTAAGATACCTAATTATTTTTTTAAAAGACCTACTTAATGATACCCCACACTATAAGATTACAGCAAATAAAAAAAAATCATCCTCGCTTCATCACCCGAAAAAAAATTTTTTTTGTAAAATAGTTTTTATTCTACCGCTTTATCGGCATGATTAATATTGTATACCTGTACCACATTATAGATTTCTAGTACTAACGGTCACTGAGCTTTGCTGCGGTTAGACAGATTGGCAGACGCACATGGAGAAACTATAAGGGTTCCTTGTTTACTACGGAACCCTAAAAAGGGGTTTTTTTAATCATGACTTGCTATTATTATATCCACTGATTTATCTGTTGATAAAATTAGATGTAATTTGGATGCAATGCCAGCGATGGTAAAATCAGGGATATTTGAATACAATTTGGCATCAAACATAGAATACCAAATTGGATTCCACTTACTTATCCTGCAAACATTTTAAAAATCTATTACAAATCAGCGTATTTACAGTATTTTCTATGAAAAATTATACTCAACCCGTTTTCTTTAACGGAGAGATTAAGATAAATGTTTATCGGTAGGGTCGATGCTTGACTTACAACAATACAGTAACGCTTATACATATTTATCTACGAATTTAAACTAATCTTCGAAGTAATGAAGCAGATTCATACAGAATGTTTTTTTATTCACCGGCCAATCTTTAGAGAGTGGGAGAGGGAGGGACTTAGGAATCTAATTCTCAGGTTATTGATGAACTTTTCCTATGAGACCGAAATCCGGCTCGGGAAAAAATTCTGATGTTGCATGCCTCCCTGAGATATTAGTAGGCACTAGGCGAAAATGTACTGAAAATCTGATTTTTATTATACAGGGTAATAAAAAATCACACTGTATAATATGTTTAATAACTATAATAAATAATAATTAATAATAAAATTTTCCTCCTCACATTTTGTCGCATTAACTAGTGATGTTATTTTACTATTCGTGATGTTAATTAACAGCCTTCTAGATATTACTTAACGAAAGAGATCACTATCGATATGTTGATCTGGATAAATCATTGCATCACTGCGTTTTTAAATGTTTTGAAATAAGCGAGCACTTCAAACTATCCTGAGCTGAACAGGATCTTAACTACTATCACTTGTTGTTTCGTGCACATTCATTGTTGTAACTCAATTTGTTGACCTCACGATGTTTACTTACACCAGCAAGGCCGAGATGAATAATGGGTATTATAAAATTTACCAATTATGGCCACTTTCAAAAACGAATTAATTAAATGTAATTTTGTTTGTATAAAAAGTAAATAATTCGTAAATAGTTCAAGAGGTTTATTTTTTTCTAATTGATTTAGAATTAGTATTACCCTACTTAAATAACAGCGAGTACTTTAATAAATCAATAAAAAAAAAGAATTTAATATTGTTACATCACATCACTAAATTTTTGTCAAATCGGCTCTCTTACTGAAGACCTGTTAAAGCTTGTTGCATCGATATTGTAGCCATTTATAGTTGTATCGTGTTTTATGAGTGATTCGGTCACTTTAAAGACGTTCTCAAGGATATACTTAATAGTGAGTTGTGATGTCGAGAAGCGATTGTCTAGAAGTAGTTTGTACGAGGCATGTAAAAAATAAAAGTTTCCATCAAAAAATGTGTTTTATTTGAAAAGCTACGTTTAAATAAAAAAATATTATATGAAATATTTCCAGATTAACGTAGTTTCTTTGGGTTACCCTGTCGGAGCAATTTCTGAATGGGTAATTGTAAAGCCAGCTTAGATCTGCACTGCAGACAGTGTTATTATTGAACCAGTATCTCGATTTTATTGATCTTTAATATTTTGTTACATATTGGAATCATATCATTCTTAGTTTGTCTTTGATATCATTAATCATACAAGTGAATGGTCAAATGGATGGTTCTACAGTGCACACTGTCATAAGAAGACCACACATAGGTCAGCATCTCAGGTCATGTCAAGAGGTATCTAAAAGCTCTGTCTGCCACCTCCGGTAACTTAAGTTGACCGCTGATTTCCTAAGTGACTGAGCATATTTTACCTCCATGTCCCTAGATTTCTAGAAAATTATTTATTTTACATCTAACGTTATTTACGTCGTCAGGAAGAATAGATGTTAATTCAATATTCAGCAACCTAGAAAAGAAACGAGGAAGAAATATCCATCTAAATATGCCCTATGTCGAGGGACAGACAAAATTGACACAACACGTCGGAATAGGTAAGGCCTCCTTAATGGCTTTATGCCGTTATCGAAGGTTACCGAGTATCTAGGGCTGCTTTAGGGTTGTTTTACCCTATCAACTTCCGAGCATTTGCATGACTCATTGTAAGGCAAACCAACGCATCATAACTGAAACGCTCATCAACTCAAAACTGACAAAATTTATCAAATGAATAATTCTGCTACAGCCGAGCATTTGCTGGATTCAAGACCAAACCAATGAGTTCAAACTACACCAACCAAAAATCCTGTCAAGGGACCATCTTCATCAGGAGATGTTCCATTGACAGGTTTAAAATTAAGTTAAAGTTATTACAACTTACACTACTTTCAAAATAATAGATAGGCTGTGTTACTTTCGAATTATAACGCAATGAAAGTTAAAAAAATGCGTCTAGACTTATAAGGCAAATTTTGACCTCGGGCAAGGTTGCGTACCGCTACAATCTGATTGATATTCTCGCGACATCAATCGATAGTAAGTATAAAACTAGAGCATTGGACTAAACAGGCATCATTTACACGGTAGTCGTATCTGAAACATAACCAGTATGTTCTCCAAAGTAAGTGAATACACAAGAGCCAAATAACGTTAATTCAACTGTAAAAGTGAATTTAGGGACCTACTAATTGCAATATTTTTTTATGATTTAGATTGTAGCCCTTTGCGCCTTCGCGGCTGTAGCCCAGGCGGGTCTCCTGGTTGAGCCGCACTACTCCTCGGCCGCCGCCGTCTCCTCGCAGAGCATCGTGCGCCACGACCAGCCCCAGGCTTTGGGTCACAAGCTGGTGGCTGCCCCCGTCGCCTACCACGCTGCCCCCGCCCCCGTGACCTACCACGCCGCCCCCGCTCCCATCGCGTACCACGCTGCTCCCGCTGCCATCCACTACTCTGCCCCCGTCGCTAAGGTTATTGCCCAGGAAGAAATCGTAAGTTATCACGTCAAAATTACCTTATGCCAAACTGTCTTATCTGTCTACTTTAAATATTGTAATTTTAACCGAATATTGGCTTTCAGGCTCACCCTAAATACGAGTACACTTACTCCGTGGCTGACGGACACACTGGCGACAACAAGTCTCAGCAGGAGACCCGCGACGGAGATGTCGTGAAGGGCTCTTACTCCTTCCACGAGGCTGACGGCTCCATCCGCACCGTGGAGTACACCGCTGACGACCACAACGGCTTCAACGCGGTGGTGCACAACACCGCTCCCACGCACGCTCCCGTCGTAGTCAAGACTGCCCCGGTTTACGCTGCCCCTGCCTACTACCACCACTAAATTTCGCATTATAATAATAATACCAAAGATGAAACTTTTAAACCGTTCAATATTTATTTTATGCAAATACACAATAAGTGTCAAAAATTTTATGACTTGTCATTAATTTCCCTTTAAAAATATTATTCTCACAATTTTATTAGAGCTCTAGAGTTTTGCTGAATACTTATTTGACAGACTATATAAATATATTCTTCTACCTCCATGTTAGCTCAAAGACGCATATTACATTTAAAATTAATAATAACAACAAATTTCTCCAAAATGCTAAGTGGTATGGTTCTTCATCATAACGATCCATAGGTGTGTGAACTGAACAAGTCTCAAAAAAATAAAGGTTATTCGATGTTCTACAGTTTATGCAACAAGATAGAAGGATTTTCGTTATTTCAGGCAATAGGTATTTTAACATAATCGAGACTGTATGTATTCTTCTTTCTCCTCCTCATTCTTCCAACTCTTACTTGAGAATTGTAAAATCATTACTAATGCAGATGATACAGGTCTGCACTTTCACGATTCCGATTGGCCTAGAAGTTGAAACTGTGAAATAATCAGGAGTCACCATAGTAGTAATGCAGTGGCGGGCATTTAATTTACTTGCACTATATTAATTATAAAACAACCCATTCAATGGGTAGAGTCGACGTCAAAAATATCATTGCGGCTCAGGTGCCAGACATATATTTATACAACCTTAATGTCAAGGCAATAATTTCTTGTGAGTATAAATATGCCAACGAACGAAAGACTCAACAAAGTGTACAAATAAAGAAACTATCTCCATAATGTTCCAAGCTATGTTTTCTCCTCTCCACAACACTCAGCAATTTTTTTTTTAAATTAAATATTGACTAAGATGTGAACTCGCTCACCCACGTAGACTTCATGACTCAAAACACAATTTTTGTTACATAAAACTTCACAGGCGGCCGGACAGTGACAACTTTTAATGATATAAGTTTTTGAGTCGCTTATGACATACTGTATGAGAATATCGCAGTTAAAATGAATATTTTCTATCTGAAGCAGATAAAATTGTCATGAAGGTGATGATAACTAAGTACTATAAAATCGTTAAGATATCCCAACAGATCACCTCTAAATATTTAGAGTTCAAAGTTCTCACAGTGAGACAGTTGTATGCATTATTTTAACATTCTCCAAAAACACAGATACCTACCAAATGGTTGTATCAAAACGATATATTAATTAATGGAATTTGCCAGTTTATTGGAAAAAACTATACTGAATGTTTTTGCCAGTTCTGTTGCTAGTTGCACCTGCTAGTTACAGTTAACGACAATCATTATCAAGACAAGGAATATAGATTTGTTTAATTTATAAAACAAATTGATGTTTTCTAATCATGAATTGATTACAGCACCCTCTATAGCAAATTCAATGCAACGGAGAGTTGTCGAATTTGCGGACGATTGTGGTAGACACACGTCTGTGAGTGGCTTAAGGTTGTAGTACCTTCGAAAAATTAAGTATAGATGTCGCTAGTGATTAGTTTCACAATACCATTGACTAAATTCGCTGTGATTCACGGAAGGTCGTCTGGTGTAATTGGAAGCACGTTGGACCGGCAATCTAGAGGAAGCGGGTTCGAATCCCGTGACAACCAAAGTCTTTTGCAGTTGATTTTTTCTATGGTAAGCACATCTGTTACGACATTTTGGGATAGATTCTTAATTTCGTAGATTAATAAAACATTTTGAAATCGCCTATTTTATCATCTCAAACACTGATATTTATTATATTCATTAATATATATTATCTTATCGATGGCAACTCAACCTGTGATGACGAGTATTGGTACAGCGTCGGGTACTACCTTACACACATTCAGTATAAGATTGTGATTTTGGAAAAGTAGAACATTTTTTTCCTGAATACATTTCTCCCCTCTTACGGACTGTCCTGTTTTTTTACCTTCTGAAGTTCTTGAGTACGTTACTTCTCATTCTCATGTTTTCTGTTTACCTGATGTACATATACGTGCATAATATACGTTTTTTTTTTATGTTATTTCTATGTCACATTCGTCAAAATCCGCGGCCTTACCCATAAAATCAACTATTATTGCATTTAAGCGATGATAAATGTATGTGTTTTTGATGCTTCATATCCCAACTTTGAAATAATTAGCTTATCTGAATAATTTTAAGACAGCCTGACATTTATTAGCACCGTGTGCTAATTTTCAATGGAGTTGAAATTTACAATTTTGCGAAATTTTGATATTGTCACCTTATAAAATAAATACTATTTGGGCGAATTTTTAATTTTGTTGTAGTTTTTTAAAATTTTCCAAATTTGGATTTTTTATATTTTCTTTACTCAGAATCTCAAGCTCTATTGACCCTAATAGAAATAAAAATGTGTCCCAAAAAATACATCCATTGAGTTAATATTTTTCATACACTTTCTTCTACCGTAACTCAGTGGAAGAAAAAAAAATGTAAAATAGTCCAAATTTGGAAAATTTCAAAAAACTACAAGCAAACAAAAATCCGTCCATTTAATAAAACTTACAAACTATTCTCGCAAAGCACATGATAATACTTTATATAGATTTATTAATGAGCAAAATATCGTCATTCAAATAAATACTCGTATTCTCTGTTATTTAACATGTTACGCACTGGTACTTCCACCTTATTATGTCCTGAATAGTGTCATATTTATTTTATGTTACACAGTGTGACGTATTTACATATAATCGAAACTAATGCATGCCGCGCGCTTTAACTCAGAGCGAAATTTCAACGAAAGCCTGTCGGACCGCGCCCACTGTGCTGAATCATTTCGCTTAAATTTGACCTTCCTTAATGCAAATTGCTAGTATATAAACTTGAGCACGTGTATCAATACTTATCATTCACATCTGTGTAACAAGCAAACATGTACTCCAAAGTGAGAGGCAACAATTATTTATTAATATAATTAGTTTAATTAATTTCAATTAAATTTGTTTAAGACCCGCATACAAAACACCTTTAAAGCGATTATCCACATTTTTAACTTATTGTTATGTTGCAGATTGTAGCCCTTTGCGCCTTCGCGGCTGTAGCCCAGGCGGGTCTCCTGGTCGAGCCGCACTACTCCTCGGCCGCCGCCGTCTCCTCGCAGAGCATCGTGCGCCACGACCAGCCCCAGGCCGTAGCCCACAAGCTGGTGGCTGCCCCCGTCGCCTACCACGCTGCTCCCGCCCCCGTGACCTACCACGCTGCCCCCGCTCCCGTTGCCTACCACGCCGCTCCTGCTGCCGTCACCTACCACGCCGCCCCTGCCCCCGTGACCTACCACGCTGCCCCCGCTCCTGTCGCCTACCACGCTGCTCCCGCCGTCCACTACTCCGCTCCCATTGCTAAGATCGTCGCTCACGAAGAAATCGTAAGTTTAATATTTAAATATTTGAGGAATGTCTTTTCAAAAGGGCTTATTTCCGATATAACTTTTTTTGGGAAATTGAGAAAAACATAAATCCACGGTTTTCATTTCGATATTCTTTCTGTTTTTTTGATAGAGTTGATGTAAATGTTATGCCACTAAATATATTGCTTTATCAACTTAATTATTAAGTTAATATACCAAAAATTTTCAGAATTAAGCCCTTTTGATGCGAAACGTTTAGAATTAAGCCGTTTTGTTCTGGCCTTGCGAGCTTATCCAATAATACACAAACTGACTGAGCTTATCTAATATACAAATCCTTCATTTCTACAAAAAGAACTTAATAATAAGTTATTATACACTTCTAAAAGCTCATATCATTTTCTTAGCATAAGGGAGAAATAGGCCCTTTTGATACAAACTTTGATATTTTAACATTTTGGGAGGACAAGAAAAGGCTTATTAGAACTTGAAATTCAAAACATACAGGGTTTAAGTCTAATACGGGCGAAGCTCTTAACGGGTGTTAGTTTACGACATAATAAATACATTCAAATAACTTTTACTTAAAATAAGAGCAAAAAAATTGTCCATACAAAATAATTCGGCGCGCAATGTAGAGCAACATACGCGAGTTAAACACTCGTTGTTCAAAAGCAGATGACATAACTGCCATATCAACAATAACAAATGTTCGTACCTATATTGCTGCTCCGATAATCATAAAAAAATTCTGTGGGGTCATAATTGAAAGTAATTTTCAAAAAACCTTGTAATCCATGATCACACTAATGAATCCCATGCCTGGTTTAATTGATCGCCCGTATTAGATTTACACACTGTATATGTATTTCTCTACTTTTAGCAAAACTACATTCATAGTTAAAAAAAGTTGAAAGTGCAAATAAGTCCTTTTGAAAAGACACTCCTAATTTCATTAATAATATTTTCCACTTCATTTCCATGATTATTACTCCGAGTCTGTATAATATTGGTACTCGTATCACGAATGAATACAGTCATAAATTCGCTCTCTTTTTACAGTCTCAGCCAGCCAAGTACGAGTACTCCTACTCTGTTGCTGACGGTCACTCCGGCGACAACAAGTCCCAGCACGAGACCCGCGACGGCGATGTCGTGAAGGGCTCCTACTCCCTCAAGGAGGCAGACGGCTCCATCCGCACCGTGGAGTACACCGCTGATCCCCACAACGGCTTCAACGCTGTGGTGCACAACACCGCCCCCACCCACGCCCCCGTCGTGGTCAAGGCCGCTCCCGTCGTCTACTCCGCTCCCACTTATTATCATCACTAGAAAATCGACATACAACAAAATATCGAATAGCTAATTTATTAAAAATATACCCTACATTTAAGATGTTTTTTTTTTGTTATTTTGTTTCACTCAAAATCGATTGTGGATTAAATATCCAAAACTAAATGCTGCGTTCGAATTTCATGATTCCTCAGATCTATTACGTATGTACGTAAGTCAAAAGTTGTCAATATGGAGATATGAGTAGTTCCTAATGAAACCTTAGTGAAAAATTATGTAGGAACCTACTATGGTTATTTTTAAGAAAATATCGGTTGATATTTTCTGAGGTTTAGCTTCGGGGAAAACATTTTCTTTTAGGAAAAGTTTAATTTTGCCTTCGTTTGAAGAACTAAAAAATCCAGATTTTTTTTTATTTTGATAAAATTAATTTTAAGGCTAAATGAAACGATTCCGGGGGGTTATTAATTTTTGGCAAAATGAAACGTTTCTTTACAATGGCAGTTATGAATGCAAGAACAAATTGTCATTCAAACTCAAGCATAAATAAAATATTTTACACTAGGTTTTATAAGGTTCGGGTTAATAATATGGAATACTCGTCTCATTGTAGGCAGTGGCAGGGCACCCCAGTACCAGTTTATTCCCGCGACTTGATTCATAATTATGTATCAACTAAAAATTATTTATTTTTAGAGAAAAGGGTAAATTGACTTATTTGTTGCGATTAATTTGTTTAGTGCGTAATTAATGTTTATGACCTACGGGAACTTCATTATGTAAGATCACAAGAGTCGGGATTTTTTTATTAAAATTACTGTGCTCTGTTGACATACGTCTTCTGTCACGATTAAAATGAAAGTAAAAAATAAAATAAAAAGAGGTGAAAATCGGTAGATTTAGTTTTTTCATTGATCTGTCACGTAAATGAACTACTTCTTAAATAGAATATACGTTCTTATTAAGTAGGTATTATTGAAGTTTTTCGTGAACCTGCCATTCAGAAAAAGCACGAAAAAGCTGATATATTCAAATTTCATACTAGTCAAATAACTCATTACATAAAAAGTCTGCATACAGGAATTAAAACTTAAATTTCCACAAATGTTACTTTAAAACAAAAATGTGAACATGGTAGCAGCTATCTATGTAATGTTACTTCAAAATTAACCGTGACTCACGCAGCAATATGGCACTACGTTTTTTTAATTAAAAATACGCACGATGTCATATAATTATCTATGTAGGTACCTCAAAAATACGCAGTGCCTACTTATGTTGCATCGGACGCAAACCCATGTTCGGAGTCTTTCCGGTGGACAATCTAAAAGTTAAGGCCTATAAAGCTTGATTTTCTTATGAAAGCCATTAAGACGTACTCATTTTTCATTGCGTTGTATGATGAACCCATCCACAGGCTGTTAACAAACGACCACAGGAAAGAAAAAGTGCGTGTTCAGCTGAACTGTAGAGCCCCTCTTTCCTGTGGCCAATAGTAAGCAACTGGTAGGAGGGTAGTCGTGATTTTTATCATACAATTCAATAGAAAAGCAGTGCCTTTAAATGACAATAAGAGTTTAATAAGAAAATTAACTCTCATGGCCCTTAAATTTTAAAATGACCACCGGAAAGACTCATAAAATGTTTTTACGTTTGACCCGTTAGTCTAACGTCACGGAAAAGTTATTTCATATTATCATGAAATAGAATCCAAACATATCGATATTTGGATACTATTTCATGATAACATGAAAACGAATTTGAATTGTCAAATACGTTTTTTACATCAAAATTCCCTGGCATAAAAAAACTATTAAGTAAGGCACTGGTCTCACCGCGAGCTACTAAGCTATGAACTATCGTCTATAAACACGAACAAAAGATACGCGCTCCCGTGTAAATAAGAGGGACACGGCGATACTCGCCCGGCGTTAATAGCTGATAGCTGGGCGAGTATCTTTATTAGAATAACGAAAACTTTCGCTGTCAAGATATTAATCTTTTTTCATAAGATTCAATCATATTGACGGGAAGAGTATGTATATTTTTTGTTATCAATAAATCAAATAACTGCACTAAAATCCATTTTACTGTTATGTTACTCATTTTTAAGGTCATCCTGATATTACTTTATTTTTAAATACTTAAGTAATAGGTAGGTACTCCAGAATCGTAATAAAAATGATGTTTAAAGATTTGAGATCTTTTCAATATTTAAGAAAACTGCAAGAAATACTACGTCAACTATTTTTTTTTAACTCTAAAAAATTCCTAATAAGCTAACCGATCGATTCACTTTTCAAGCCCTACGTGCAAAATACAAAGACTTTAAAAGATTAAAGGCCTTATTCTCTCATTCTACTATTTTAATCGGAATACTAGTATTGGGCTAACCAAATTTACTGTCCTACCTCAAGAGGCTATTAATAATTAACACACATGATTGGGAAGACAAGATTTTGAAATTAAAATACACTTTATAGTCACATAATAGTTATTTATGATTAATAATACAAGTGTGGAAAGTAGGTATTGGCAGGACGAGTGTTGGTGACCGACACAAGTTACAAAAAAGCCTACATTTTAAAATGTGTATCACTACTACTACAACATTAACAATGCACTATGCGACGAAAACCAGACTATCTCGGTAGTACCAATACCAAAAGGAGGAAAAGTACTATTATGAAAATTCATGCCTGCACACGTGCGGAAAAATATAACTTTCTGTGCATAAGTTTCCTTAAAAAGAGCACTTTCTGAGCATATGTATTGTAAAAAATGTTACCAGATTAGTATGAAACGTCCTATACAATCAAATTTCGTGAATGATTTGACGCTGACGATTTGGTGCAACTCAACATTAGACTTGATACCCATCTAACGAAATCAGAATGATGGTATTGAAATTTGGGACTCACCATCTATTCTACATTCGTTAGGATACAAAACTACAACGATGTTGTTAATTAAACCAGTAAATAAATAGTTATGTACTTTAGTTATACAAATATACATCTATCGAATAGTACTGTAAGTTTTTTTATTCATTTAATCTTTATTATTATTGCACAAAAAAGAAAAGTACAAAAGGCGAACTTAATGCCAAAGGGGATTCTCTAACAATTAACCATTTAAATAACTATGGATAGAATAATGTAAAAAATATGACATTCACCTATTCCGGACATAAAAACGAACTACTTAATTAGACTCGATTATCATTATAAGGCATCTATAAACTCTCGCGCTTTAACCTATGCGAGGCTGTGTTGCGTTCAAAGCCCGTCAGACCGCGCCCACTTCACTGAATCGTTTTGCTTAAATTTGACCTTCCTTAGTGCAAATTACCAGTATATAAACTAGATCACGGGGTGTCATATTTATCATTCACATCTGTGGAACGAGCAAACATGTTCTCTAAAGTGAGTGGCGATAATGCTTCAATAATGATTAATTTAATTGTTCCACTTATTATATTCCCTATGAAGATGTAAACTATATTTCACGTTTATGTTATAGATTGTAGCCCTTTGCGCCTTCGCGGCTGTAGCCCAGGCGGGTCTCCTGGTTGAGCCGCACTACTCCTCGGCCGCCGCCGTCTCCTCGCAGAGCATCGTGCGCCACGACCAGCCCCAGGCCGTGGCCCACAAGCTGGTGGCTGCCCCCGTCGCTTACCACGCCGCCCCCGCCCCCGTGACCTACCACGCTGCCCCCGCTCCCGTTGCCTACCACGCCGCTCCTGCTGCCGTCACCTACCACGCCGCTCCCGCTCCCGTCGCCTACCACGCTGCTCCCGCCGTCCACTACTCCGCTCCCATTGCTAAGATCGTCGCTCACGAAGAAATCGTAAGTTTTCGTTTTTCCTTTAAAAGTTAAAATTTGGTTACTTTTAATTCAGCTCGAAATGAATTCTGCTTTAAAAATTGATCTTATATGTGCATCTCATTCATTTTATTCATTTACAGTCTCAGCCAGCCAAGTACGAGTACTCCTACTCTGTTGCTGACGGTCACTCCGGCGACAACAAGTCCCAGCACGAGACCCGCGACGGTGATGTCGTGAAGGGCTCTTACTCCCTCAAGGAGGCTGACGGCTCCATCCGCACCGTGGAGTACACCGCTGATCCCCACAACGGCTTCAACGCTGTGGTGCACAACACCGCCCCCACCCACGCCCCCGTCGTGGTCAAGGCCGCTCCCGTCGTCTACTCCGCTCCCACTTATTATCATCACTAGAAAATCAACATAAAACAAAATATCGAATAGCTAATTTATTAAAAATATAACTTACGTTTAAGATGTTTTTGATGTGGATTGAATATCCAAAACTAAATGCTGCGTTCGAATTTCATGATTCCTCAGATCTATTACGTATGTACGTAAGTCAATTTTGTGTCTGTTTTCGAGAAAACGTCAAAAGTTGTCAATAATATGGAGATATCAGTAGTTCCTAATGAAACCTTAGTGAAAAATGATGTAGGAACCTGCTATGGTTATTTTTAAGAAAATATCGGTTGATATTTTCTGAGGTTTAGCTTCGGGGTAAACATTTTCTTTCAGGCAGAGTTTCATTTTGCCTTCGTTTGAAGAACTGAAAAATACAGATTTTTTTTTTAATTTTGATAAAATTAATTTTAAGGCTAAATGAAACGTTTCTGAGGGGTTATTAATTTGTGGCAAAATGAAACGTTTCTTTACAATGGCAGTTATGAATGCAAGAATAAATTGTCATTCAAAATCAAGCATTTAATAAATAAAATATTTTACACTAGGTTTTATAAGGTTCAGGTTAATATGGAATACTCGTCTCATTGTAGGTAGTGGCAGGGCACGCCAGTATCAGTTTATTCCCGCGACTTGATTCATAATTAAGTATCAACTAAAAATTATTTATTTTTAGAGAAAAGGGTAAATTGACTTATTTGTTGCGATTAATTTGTTTCGTGCGTAATTAATGTTTATGACCTACGGGAACTTCATTATGTAAGATCACAAGAGTCGGGATTTTTTTATTAAAATTACTGTGCTCTGTTGACATACGTCTTCTGTCACGATTAAAATTAAAGTAAAAAATAAAATAAAAAGAGGTGAAAATCGGTAGATTTCGTTTTTTCATTGATCTGTCACGTAAATGAACTACTTCTTAAATAGAATATACGTTCTTATTAAGTAGGTATTATTGAAGTTTTTCGTGAACCTGCCATTCAGAAAAAGCACGAAAAAGTTGATATACTCAAATTTCATACAAGTCAAATGACTCATTACACAAAAAGTCATTATGATATTATCATCACCCGACTGCATACAGGAATTAAAACTTAAATTTCCACAAATGTTACTTTAAAACAAAATGTGAACATGGTAGCAGCTATCTATGTAATGTTACTTCAAAATTAACCGTGACTCACGCAGCAATATGACACTACGTTTTTTTAATTAAAAATACGCACGATGTCATATAATTATGTATGTAGGTACCTCAAAAATACGCAGTGCCTACTTATGTTGCGTCAAACGCAAACCCATGTTCGGAGTCTTTACGGATGTATAAAGCTTGATTTTCTTATGAAAGCCATTAAGACGTACAGTCGCCATCAGATATATAGAAGCGGTCGAGGTCCCCAAATAAATCGGAGCAACGTAAAATTTCAATAAATTCGTTACGTGAGAAAAGGGCAATAATTAGAGGCATTTAATTCGTCACAAATTTAGGAGCAACCACTTTTCAATTAATTCGTAACGTATAATTAGGCCAAAATTTCGGAACACAGATGTAATCAGAAATATCTGAGCAGTCAGGGTGGTCATAAATATCTCAACATTTATGGAAAATATACCTTAGTGTCATGTGTATATTATACACATCGCTTTAAATTATTTATGGTCAGCCACAAGTCTTGAATAGGTTGTCAATAATTTGAATTTAGAACAGAGTTGTTTGTTGTGACGTTCTTCGAAAAGAGTAGACATTTGTCATCGTGACAAATATATTCCTGTCTCTTTCGCAAATTGGACAGATATTATGCCTAAATAATTAAAATGAGTTATCTAGTTAACCGCTGTTTTGACGTATAGAACAAGGAGCAAACCTAAATTTCGTGAGAAGATGTCGGGTACTCGGTGGCGCAATAAATAGTTCGAGTAATAATTATATTGAAGTAGGTATTATTAAACAGCGATTACAATGGGATTTGAAAGTACTGTTGACACAACAGTGTGTAAGTCAATCTAGAATATATTCATAGTCATACAGGGTGGCCAAATAAGATATACAGGGTGGAAAAAGATTTTGGGTCAGTGAGGGCAGCTACCAGATCCCGTGTAGCTACGCGAAAATGGTCTTAGAAGACCTTCCCACCATTTTCAATTAAAGAAGATTAGCGTTTTCAGATTTTAGAAAAAGTATACAGGGTGCGAGGAAATGGTCATTTTTGAGTAACTTTTTTTTTGATGCCAATCGATTCTGTTTCTATTCAGGATCAAAAGCTTCATCATCATCATCATCATTATCAGCCTATGTTAGTCCACTGCTGGACGTAGGCCTCTCCTATTAACTATGCGTATAGACGCATTAGGAGGTTTCTGCCCATAATCGCCACGCTGGGCAAGCGGATTGGCGATCGCAGTAATGTGTCCACTATGATGACGCTGCTGCCCATTTTCCTACGGGTCAACTTATGGCAATGTACAAAAAATCCAAAATTTCAAGAAAACCGTTTTCATACTTTTACTATGGAAAAAAAAGTGAAACCTTAATTACTTTATCTGTCACGATAATTAGTCATCCTATGCTAAATGATAATAATAATACTGTATGAAATCATTACCAACGTTAATTAGCGTCACAGATAATGTAATTAATTTTCACTTTTTTCCCATAGTCAATGTATGAAAACAGTTTTTTTTTTATTTTTGTTTTTTTTACCTTGCCGTAAGTTGACCCCTAGGAAACTATTGGTACTAAATAGGAATGGAATCGATTGGCATAAAAAAATTAGGCGCGAAAAAATAATTTTAATTTTCGTGGAATTTTAAATCCCGATTTGCGGCTTTTCTAGCCGAAAATTTTTTTTTGGTCCCATACAAGCTTTTGATCCTGAACAGAAGCAGGATCGATTGGCATCAAAAAAAAAGTTTGTCAAAAATGACCATTTCCTCGCACCCTGTATACTTTTTCCAAAATCTGAAAACGCTAATCTTCTTTAATTGAAAATCGCGGGAAGGTCTTCTAAGATCATTTTCACGTAGCTACACGGGATCTGATAGCTACCCTCACTGACCCAAAATCTTTTTCCACCCTGTATACACTTTATTTTAGAAATTTTATTCTATTCATAACTCAAAAAATATAAAGTATCACTGGTTAAATAAAATTATTTTGGGTCGGCAATTACACATGGAAAATAATCAGACAAATATCCACCTCCAGTAGCATCGCAGATGCCAACCCTTTTCATCGCATTTTTCATCACTTTTTCACACATTTCCGGCGTTATTTCAGTGATCGTGGTTCGAGTATTTTGTTTTAATTGCTAAACGTTCGTTGGTCAATTAGAAAAGACAAATCGTTTTAAATAACCCCACAGAAAAAAAATCAGGAGCTGTCAAATCAGGCGATCTTGGGGGCCGGTTAATGTCACCTTTTTATTACACTTGCTGTCTAAGCGCGCCATTGCTTGCATGCATAGCGGGAGTAATAGAAAAGTGAAATTCCCTAGGGAGTAATAGAAATGTCAGTACGTCATTTAATAATATTTTGTCTTAAAACTTATTTTTTTTAAAGAGAAATTCTGAAACTATAAGACATACTAAGTAGTATTTGTTCTTAGGGACCATAATTAATTAACTATCATCGATTTTGATAAAAAAACTGCATTTATACATTAGAAAAAAACGTGTTGAATATGTGAAAACAATGTATTTTATTGATTTTAGACATCATGTTTCTTAGGGGATATGGTTCCTAAAAACAAATACTACTATTTACTGCTTAAGTCCTGCACAATGGATATCTGAACAGAAATAGTGTAGATAAGTTTATTTTTTCAAAACAACCGGATTCGATTCCCCTTCTGGGTAGTTTTTTTTTTTCAAATATATTAATGCAGTTTTTTTGTTTATTAAAATCGATGACATGGTTCCTAAGAACATATTTTCGTATATCCGATAGTTTCAGACATTCCCATACTGACTAATTTTAATGAGCCACCCTGTATTTTAGTAAAGCAACAATAGCATAAACATATAATATACATAATATCATATATTATATGTATAATATCACTGTTACTGATGTCAAGCCTCCGCAGGCTACGTCTACCGCTTACTATCGGACGGTCCGTGTGCTTATTTGCCACCAACATACAATTATCACTAATAATTAATACACGTGCGAAAAGGAAATTCGTAACTCGTGTAGATTTAAAGCACTCCCTTCGGTCGTGCTTTAATTTATCTCCACTCGTTCCACTCCACTTAATTTTTTTCGCACTTGTATCGTAATTTACTATTTTACTTTCGGAAAGTCGTTACAATTGTCACAAGGTTTAGAACGATTTTCGTAAATTCTTGATATGAGGTTCGACCTATGTTGGAATTTCGCTACAATTGTCGTATTTTTGTGACAATATATAATTTTGCTTCGCTTAAAAGACGGTATTTATTGTTGATTGCTAAAAGTTCTTGCAATATATTTGAAACATAAACGACCACACGGCCCGTTTGATGATCAGTGGTAACCGTAGCCCATGGACGCCTGCAATGGGAGAAACAGTCAATTTACAATTCTCGGACTTGTTACCGTGGTAAAATAGGATCCGCAAATGACTTTTAGGTATTCTGTTCACCCTTTATACTTTTTTAGTTTCGTTTAAATAAATCATTTCCTAGCTTTACGATTTTATTTACTTATCCCATATTAATATGATTACATCAATAAAAAATCAAAATTGAATTTATGCATTCTTCGATAATGATGCTTGAAAACTTCTCTTTTATCTAGGAAACTCATTTACCCACTCACCCACAACAGTGCCGTCAAAATCATTGACATTGACAACTTAAAGTAGTAGTAATGACAACATAGTAACAAATTAAAATAAACTATGTGACGCAGACTTAAGGTGTATTTCCTATAAATGTTTCGATCTTTATGATCATCCTGGCTGCTTCGATATCTTTGAGTCATTTTCGTTCCGATATCTTTACCTACTTGTACGTTACGAATTTATTGAAAAGTGACTGCTCCTAAATTTATGACCAATTACACGCTCCCAAATCATTGCCATTTTCTCACGTAACGAATTTATTGAAATTTTACGTTGCTCCGATTTATTTGGGGACCTCGACCGCTACCATATATCTGATGGCGACTGTACTACTTTTTCATTGCGTTGTATGATAAAAATCATTACTACCTATGCACAGGCTGTTAACAAACGACCACAGGAAAGAAAAAGTGCGTGTTTAGCTGAACTGTAGAGCCCCTCTTTCCTGTGGCCAATAGTAAGCAACTGGTAGGAGAGTAGTCGTGATTTTTATCATACAATTCAATAGGAAAGCAGTGCCTTTAAATGACAATAAGAGTTTAATAAGAAAATTAACTCTCATAGCCCTTAAATTTTAAAAAGACCACCGGAAAGACTCATAAAATGTTTTTACGTTTGACCCGTTAGTCTAACGTCACGGAAAAGTTATTTCATATTATCATTAAATAGAATCCAAACATATCGATATTTGGATACTATTTCATGATAACATGAAAACGAATTTGAATTGTCAAATACGTTTTTTTACATCAAAATTCCCTGGCATAAAAAAACTATTAAGTAAGGCACTGGTCTCACCGCGAGCTACTAAGCTATGAACTATGGGCTATAAACACGAACAAAAAACACGCACTTCCGTGTAAATAAGAGGGACACGGCGATACTCGCCCGGCGTTAATAGCTGATAGCTGGGCGAGTATCGCCGTGTCTCTTTTATTTACACGGGAGCGCGTATCTTTTGTTCGTGTTTATAGCCGATAGTTCATAGCTTAGTAGCTCGCGGTGAGACCAGTGCCTTAAGTAACTTTATTAGAATAACGAAAACTTTCGCTGTCAAAATATTAATCTTTTTTCATAAGATTCAATCATATATGTTACCAATAAATTAAATAACTGCACTAAAATCCATTTTACTTTTATGTTACTCATTTTTAAGGTCATCCTGATATTACTTTATTTTTAAATACTTAAGTAATAGGTAGGTACTCCAGAATCGTAATAAAAATGATGTTCAAAGATTTGAGATTTTTTCAATATTTAAGAAAACTGCAAAAAACACTACATCAACTATTTTTTTTAAACATTAAAAAATTCCTAATAAGCTAACCCATCGATTCACTTTTTCAAGCCCTCCGTGCAAAATACAAAGACTAAAGGCCTTATTCTCTCATTCTACTATTTCAATCGGAAAACTAGTATTGGGCTAACCAAGTTTACTGTCCTACCTCAAGAGGCTATTAATAATTAGCACACATGATTGGGAAGACAAGATTTTGAAATTGAAATACACTTTATAGTCACATAATAGTTATTTATGATTAATAATACAAGTGTGGAAAGTAGGTATTGACAGACTGAGTGTTGGTGACCGACACGAGTTACAAAAAAGCCTACATTTTAAAATGTGTATCACTACTACTACAACATTAACAATGCACTATGCGACGAAAACCAGACTATCTCGGTAGTACCAATACCAAAAGGAGGAAAAGTACTATGAAAATTCATTCCTGTACACGTGCGGAACAAAATAACTTTCTGTGCATAAGTTTCCTTAAAAAGAACACTTTCTGAGCATATGCATTGTAAAAAATGTTATCAGATTAGTATGAAACATCCTATACAATCAAATTTCGTGAATGACTGACGCTGACGATTTGGTGCAACTCAACATTAGACTTGATACCCATCATACGAAATCAGAATGATGTTGATGGTATTGAAATTTGGGACTCACCATCTATTCTACATTCGTTAGGAGATGTAACTACAACGATGTTGTTAATTAAACCAGTAAATAAATAGTTATGTGTTGTAGTTATACATCTATCGAATAGTACTGTAAGTTTATTTATTTATTTAA